>CABHPP010137694.1:0-48089 GCA_902168425.1 Peromyscus attwateri | reverse complement strand
CATACTGATTTGCCTACATTAGCTGGCCAGTGAGTTCCCAGAATCTCCCTGTCTCCACTACCTTAGTAAATGGGTTCTATGCTAGTGATGAAGGTTTTTTTAAGTTGCTTCTAGGCATCCAAACTCAGGTCTGTATGCTTGCATGCAAACACTTTACAAAACAGAGTCAATTTGCTACCTTTTTTTTTTTTTTTTTTTTTCGAGACAGGGTTTCTTTGTGTAGCTTTGCGCCTTTCCTGGATTTCGCTCTGTAGACCAGGCTGGCCTCGAACTCACAAAGATCTGCCTGAACTCACAGAGATCCGCCTGCCTCTGCCTCCGAGTGCTGGGATTAAAGGCGTGTGCCACCAACGCCCAGCAATTTGCTACCTTTATAGAGTATGTTTCTGATTCATTCATTCTATATCTTTACATATGGAAAAGACATAATTTGAATTAAACTGGATTAGAAATATTAATAGTAAGTTTTGATATTTAGGTGGTGCTTTTTGTAACTTCGACTTCTTTTTTTTTTTTGGTTTTTTGAGACAGAGTTTCTCTGTATTTCTTTGAGCCTTTCCTGGAACTCACTTGGTAGCCCAGGCTGGCCTCGAACTCACAGAGATCCACCTGCCTCTGCCTCACGAGTGCTGGGATTAAAGGCATGTGCCACCACCGCCCGACTTTTTTTTTTTTTAAAGGGTCTACTTTTGTAGAATTCTAATCTTGAACACACAATCTATTCTGGTATAGTTCAGGTTAGCCTTAAATTCCTGACTCAGATTTGTGAAGATTAAGATTATAAGTATATAAAACCACACTTGAGTACAATTTTAATATATAAAGGGTGTATTTATATTTGAAAATAGTAGCCAAGAGCTATTAAGAGTGCTTACTATGCTATGGATATACTGAAATATTTATGATATTTATGGAAGCCTAAAGATTTGAGGCGATCAAATGAATGTTTATTCATCCAATTTTACTCTTAGAATAAATAATATTTTAGATGTAAAAGGTGTATATTTGTACATGTTTTTCCTGCATGTATGTATGACCTTAGTAGCCACAGGTTTTTGGACTCAAATTTGTGCCTATTCTGAGTTTTGTGGAGTGTACCCTAAAGCTAATCAGAAAGTAATTGGATATTCCCTTATGTTGGTGCCATTATTGCATCAGTGAGCATACCCTGCAATGTCAGTCTTTATTGTAGCTCAAAGGGCTTTAATTTTGAGACAAGATATTTCATTGAAACTATTGCTCCCAGATTGGTTAAGCTGGCTAACTAATGAGGCACTGAATCCTTTTTTGTTGTTGTTTTTTTGTTTTTTGTTTTATATCTCCTATGCCTAATGCTGAAGTTGAAAGAGCATGATGCCATACCTGGCTATGACTGAATGTTGGATAACCAAATTCAGTACTCCATGTCTGAATATCAAGCATTTAGCTCATTGAACCATCTTCCCAGCTCTATTGTATGTAGTCTTAAGTAATCAAACATACTTATACATATTAAAATACTTATAATACTATGATCCTGAAGAATACATCAATAAAATAGACATGATTATTAAAAACATCAATAACCATGGTTACTGAAAATGTAATATACTTATTTTGAAGTGTATTTCTCATGTAATACATCCATATATATATATATATATATATATATATATATACACACACAAATATATATTTGATGCAATATAACACAAAAGGAAATATGTTACATTGGAAACTAAGAACATTCTTATTTTTACACAAATAACATTCTTCTTCTCAAATGACTCCCAGAATTCCTATTTTTAAGTCATTAATAGAAGTTAGCATTATCTTCTTTACTTTTATGACATAATTTCCTAGGAAACTAAATTACTCAGTATATATACAAGTTATTGTCAGGTTCCATGCATTTTGTGTTCTACTCTGCAGAGCTCTAGGATTTTTTTTCCATTCTTTAAAATAACTATTTTGAAAATAACTATTTTGTTCCCAGTGTTCTAGAGTAGCTTAGATATCATTAGATCCATATACGATGATATGTGCAGAATCCTCATTGCCTTAACAAGTTGATTTTAAGGAAAGTATCAGGCAAAAATTTCCATCCTCCTGAAAGTGTTAAGGCAGATCCTATGAATGGGTTATGTACCAGATATTGGAACATCTACTATACCTCACATGACAGAAATCTCAGGCCTGAGACTGTATCTGCTGCTAAAGAATTAACTTAAGAATGAGAATTCCACTTGAAGTAATTTTACATGATAATAATCTAATACAATGGATTTCATTAACTTACATATGCCTTTTGAATGATATGAGGAATTGCATATGAAGGTATTGCAAAAAACAAAAACAAAAACAAAAAAATTGTCAACATTTTGTGCCTAGAAATCTTAACTATTGCAGATGAAACTATTCAGCTTTTTATTTCTGTGTTAAGGTTCATCTTGTAAACAGCCACCAGCAACAGACATGCAAGCAGTTTTTGTAGTTAACAACTCAATTAAAAGCTCAAGATAAAGTACAAAGAGTATTCTTCCTCCCCTGCCCCTTCCTTTGACTTCTACCATTAGTATTATATTTAAAAAAAAAAAAAATCCTGTACCACACAGAAAACCCATGTAAACTACATCTTGGTCTCCGTATAGACCTGAAATTTTCTAAAAATGATGAGAATTATTTTATATCAGTTATTTACAATTCAAAGTGAACGACTTATTCTTCTAACCTTATTTTATTACTTTTATTGGTCTCATGGACTGTTTTTAAACTATTGCTTTAAAAATCATATGTAGGGCTGTGAGAGCTCAGTCAAGAAAGTATTTGACTTGAAAGACTAGGGACCTGAGGTTGATCTCCAGAATTCTGTGAAAATGCCATAGGAAACTCCTTGATTGAAAAAAGATAGAAATGGGGTGTTTCTTGGGACTCTCTAGTCAGCTAGCCAGCTCAATTTGTGAACTCTAGGCAAATGAGAGTTCCCGTCTTAAAAGAGGTAGACAGTATTTTTGAGAATGACACCTAAGATTGTCCAATGGCGTCTACACACTTGCATATATATGTGCAGGTATATCTCCAAACACATGAATAAAAACAAACACACATAAATAAAATAAAGCAAAATTTAAAATCTATATGACTTCCCAATGCAGGGTAAATACACATACACACACACACACACACACACACACACACACACACACACACACACATCTGTGTATTTGAATGCCCAGAATCTTTATGCTAATAGTAAGATTTTAAAAAGTAATCATACACACACAAGTTATAGAAACTTTCATTAACAATGTAACACTCCAAAACAACACTTAAAAATTTTAACATATTATCAAACAAAAAAACAAAATAAAATTATTGTTAAATGTTTCTATCTATAATATTTTAACTAACAATAAAGATATGTGTAAGAGACAATCACTGTTCCCAATGTTAAGAGTTCCACAAAAGGACTAAATTACAAATCTGTAACAGTGGCGATCTCTGACTCTTTCCTGGCTTGTGAGACCCTACTCCTCATACTGAGGCGTCTTTCCCTGCCTTAATACATGGGGAGATGCTTAGTCTTACTGCAGCTATGTATACCATGTTCTGTTGATACTCATGTGAGAACTACCTATTCCTGAACAGAAATGGAGGGGGAGTGGATTGGGGAGTGGGAAGAGAGGAAAGGTGGGGAGGAGGGACTGGGAGGGGAGGAAGGAGGGGAATGTGGTGGGTATTGTGTTCGCCAAAATATTGTGTACCTTAATAAACTTATCTGGGGTCAGAGACAGAACAGCCACATATTAAACATAGAGGTTAGGCAGTGGTAGCACCACACCTTTAATCCTAGCATTCCAGAGGCAGAAATCCATGTGTTCAAGGATACACCCAAGCATGGTGACCCACGCCTTTAATCCCAGAAAGCACACCTTTAATCCCAGGGAGTGGTGGTAGAAAGCAGAAAGGTATATAAGGCGTGAGGACCAGAAACTAGAGGCATTTTGCCCTAGAGAGGCATTTGCCCAGGAGAGGCATTTGCCCTGGTTAGGCATTTGCCCTGGAGAGGCATTTGGCCTGGGTAGGCATTTGGCCTGGAGAAGCATTTGGGCTGGTTAAGCATTCAGGCCTCTAGCAGCAGTTCAGCTGAGACCCATTCGGATATGAGGACACAGAGGCTTCCAGTCTGAGGAAGTAAGACCAGCTGAGGATCCGGCAAGGTGAGATAGCTGTGGCTCGTTCTGTCTCTCTGATCTTCCAGTGTTAACCCCAATAACTGGCCCGGGTTTGATTTTATTAAGACTCTTTAAGATTCATGCTACAGGGGAAACTGTGGACAGGTTGTAAAATAAATAATTTAATAAATTTATTAAAAAATACGAGTCACTATTAAGTACGTATTTAAAGAGCATTAGTATTTTATCACAGATTCTGTAACCCAGTGAGGAATGGACTCCTCAAACCCAGTACTTTATATTCAACTGTATCCATCCTCAAATTCCAGGTATTATAAAAGTCAGAATTATTGTCCTTTATTTTGAAAAGAAGTTACTATACACCATGAAAGAAAGACAGTCTGACTTTATAACCTTTGGATTTACCTCTTTATTTTAACTTACCTCTGAAAATCACTCCAAAGCATTGTTAACTTTCGTTCCTTCATGGTTCAATAAACATATTCAGACACAGGCTTCAGATACTGCCTTATAGAACAGCAACAGATGATTGATAACTGGTTAAAAAAATCCATATTCATAGGAACACACCAAAAACTTCAACATGCTGCATCTACAAATGGCTACAGATATTTGAGTAACTGCATACAGCATTACCTTATATTGTATTTTTTTCCATTGAGGTCTCAGAGTTCAAATTGACACATGCATGATTAACTATTTATATACAATCATTGTCAACATAACTGTTTTTCTAACGTGAGAAGTAACTATTTATTGCATTCAGTAAAACCTTTGGATTATCATTCTTTCTGAATTATTTTTCCCTTTTGTAAGAGTCATTCTAAGAAAAAGAAAAGTAAAGTTTCACCGCAGGAGGCATGCGTAACTCTGTCTCTATGGGTAATTCATTGGAAATTCTGTAATGTGTATGGGAAAAAGGTGATGACAATGTGTCAATACAAAACCTCAAAATGCAACTGTTTCAGAGTTCAATGGCTTGGCTACAGTCAAGAAAAAACATTTTCCATTCATGACTTTTCATACCTAAAATTAACAATGACCTTCAAAACTTGCTTTTAGTTATTGCTGCTGAGTTAAGACCAGAATTAAGAAAAGAGTAACAGAGTGGAAAATGGTGACATCAGGGTCACAACAGGCAACTTAAAACCATCTGAAGTGAAACTCATTTGCTATTTAGTGAAATGTAACAATTATAATTTTTACATGTTAGTGCATTTGAATGATGGAGACATTAATGAACCATTTCTAGAAAATAACTTCCTAAAAATGTACTTTTATCTCTGAAACTATTCATGAAATGAATAATAATTTAAATTTTATGCTGTATGTAATTCATATTACAAAGAAATACACTTGAAGGTAATTACTGTAGAAAATAATAAAAGGGTGGGAAACATGTTAAGACTAATAGAAGCAATATCATGAAAAAGATGGACCTATTAACATATAATATCTCTATTTAAATTAATAATTTTAATTATTATTTTGTAAATGTGTTGTCAGACTGGAGGCAGAAGCATATAAATACTTAAGTGTATGCAATTTACTCTTTCCCATTGTTTTTCTAAACAGTCAGAAAAATGTAACTGTTATAAGTGAAATCATATTTTCTTATTTTCTACTTTTTGGTATCAGAATTTACTGAAAAGCAAGTAAGCATTTTCTAACATTTTATTTTAAAAACAGGATATATATATATATATATATATATATATATATATATATATATATATGTGGATCTCTTTAAATATATATATATATATATATATATATATATATATATATATAAATAACTTGGTCTAGGGACCTTGCACCACTCTAAAATAACAGAAATTTGTAGATGCTTGAATCTCAAATAAGAATTTCTATGACATATATTAAAAGCAAAGCAATATAATTTCCGAATATCTCCTTCTAACAATGTTTAAACATTTGTTTGTTAAAACAATAATGAAAAGGATACTATTCATTAAATACACCTCAGATCTATCCATCCTGTCTCTATCTTTGAAAGGATGGTCTATGGGGAAAGGAGATTGGCTGGCTGATTTCTAGGGCTGAAATTTTCTTCTAAAATACCCAAACATTTAACCATTATAACCATGGTCCCAAACTCTGACTAACATTCTTACAGGAGGTGTATTTTAAATGTAAGCACCAAACTTTAGATTCCCAAATCATTATGGGATTCCTCTCAATTTTCCTGAACTATGAACTAGTCAGTTCCCTTTTGTGTCAGAAAAGACAAGACAGACTAAATTGGATAATTGCGTAAATACATACCACATCGTGTGTGTGCAACATGAGTATGTATTGAGGGAGTGGATGAAAGCTGCTCTCAGAGAGCCAGACATTTCATACTTACAATAAGATGACTAACCAATGACAATATTTGTGTTCCTTCAGTTATCAATGCTGAAAGTTGTGATCTTCTCTAACCCAGCTCCACTCCCCAGTTCTCATCACAAATAACATTTCTCTAAGTTCACGTTCTTGTTTACCCGCTTTTAATAGTTAATAGCCAGAATTTCATCCACACTCTTAAAGGATATTTTTTTATATGTATGAGTGTTTAGCCTGCATAAATGTATGTAAACCACATACATACAGTGCCTGCAGAGGCCAGGAGGGAGTGTTGGAACATTGGGAACTATAGTAAGAGATGGTGTGAGCTGCCATTTGGAAACTAACCTGGCTGGGTAAAGTCCTCTGTGAGAGCAGCAATCATTCTATGAATCATTTCTCCAGCCACATGTACTGAAAAAACACATCTATATCAGAATAAGATACATGAAAAACATTATAAATAAATAAATAAATAAATAAATAAATAAACATTATTTTCCTCTATTCATATAAAGTTCTTTTCCACTGTTAAGGTCATGAAAGGTCAATCATGTCATGCGGCTATTAAGGTTGTATCTTCTAAACCCAAGTGACTGACACACTCAAACGCTGCTGTCTTCAAGTTCACATTGACTATAAATTATGAAAAAACTATTTATCTATCAATAAATTAGTGCCCCAATTATGAAAATTTTTATACTATTGCTTCCATTTCAGAAAGAAATAATTGTATTCAAATTGCTTGAGACTTTTACACACAAGTATACACCATATTGTGATCAAATCAACACATTTCCTCCTCTGCAATTATTCCATGAAGATAACCTTACTCCCCCCCCCCCCCGCTTTTTTTTTCAAAATCTTAGGTACAAATTTCAAGGGAGAATATGGAACATATTTAGATGTTTCTAATTAGAGTGGGTATTTTTTAACCTCTATGCATATAAGTAGAATGTTATGAGGAGTACCTGGTTGAATTTATCGAAAGCCCATCCTGAGAATAATGAGCTGATTGAGACGATTGCAATTTCCATCAAGTTGAGATGCCTCTGTGACTTCATCTAGCCACACTTCAGTAGTATGTGGAGAAGATTGAACTTGAGTTCACGTCATATATATAATGTATAAATTACTAACAAAAAGGGCATGGTTTTTATGAGTCACTAATATACTTACTATAAATTTGACAATGTTATTTTTATTTATTTTTATTTTTCCATTGGTTGTGTCTGAAAGTCTTGTACAATTATTACTTGTCTCATGCATTTAACAAGTTAAAAGCTACTTTCACTCCTGTCATTTTAGGATAAGAATGCAAACACAATTTTAAGAAAAAGAAATGTAAACTTGGTTTTACACAAAGCCCCGTGTAACTTTCTAACTTGAAATTTAGAGCCAGACTCCTGTGTTTTCAGGAAAGCACAGCAACTAATTTATAGTCAGTCTTACTGTGAATGAATAAGTAAAAACCAACCTCACTTCGATATGGTCAGACCAAAGGAAAGAAGAGATTCCTAAAATAAAAGGATTCATTTGTTTTTGTGTTGTATGCCTTTTGACTGCTATCATGATAATGTAGTAGTTTTATCCTGTAAATTCATTTTAAGGAAGACATATATGATGAAATAATTCCATAAACACAGAATTCTTCAGCATTCTTCCCCATAGAAGCATGAGGTCTAAGTATTTTACACCAGTTTAGTTTACCTGGCAAGGTCAAGGTTGTTAAGCCATATAGACTGACTCTCAGAAAGTTCTAACATATGAAGGACCCAACTTCAATTTGAACACAGCAACAATATTCCTTAACTTATAGATTATGGTAGGGATTAAATGTTTTATTTTAATAAAGTCATCAAAATAAATGAACTTCATTTTAATTTAGACTATTTAAATATTACCTTATGAATTTCAAACATTAATTAATACAGCTTCATTACTAACTTAGAAGAAAAACTGTAGACAAATTTCTAAATGGTCTTATTAAATAAAAAACATGGAGCCAAATATAGGGGTGAAAGCTTAGAGATCAGGGAAATAGGAATAACCACCAGTCAACCTTACCTCCCCAGCTCTGCAGCTTCCAAATGTGTGCTACTTCCTGTCTACCCACACCTTTATTTGCCTTGCTTTTCTGTCCTTTCATTGGCTCTTAGCCCAGCTACCTCACTTCCTTGTCACTGCCTGTCTGTACAGACCTCCAGGTCTATATGGTTGGTACTGGGATTAAAGGCATGAGTCACCATGCTTGGCTCTGTTCCTTAGTATGGCCTTGAACACACAGAAAGCCTGCCTACTAAGTGATGTGATTAAAGGCATGCGCAGCCTGACTTTGTTTACTTAAATGACTGGCCTTTTCCCCCTGATCTCCAGGCAAGTTTTATTTATCAAAGCACAAATAAAATATCACCACATTTCAGCACAACTAAAATATCACCACAAAAAAACAAAGATGTTGAATAATATCTTTCTAAAAATTTCTTTTTCCAAGTTAAGATATAATAGAAATGTGGAGAAAAGAAATCACAAACCCAACCTGATTCAGATATTTTACTTAAAAGATTAATGTCAATGCTTTGAGTAAGGACATAAAAATCCACACAGTTTGTAGTAACTAGTAACATATATAGTATGAGTCACTACTGTCACTTATAATTTTAAAGTAGATGGCATATACCTGAAACAATCTAAATAGATCAGTTAAATATTTATATCATACTTTCCATGTGTAATTTACTTTAAATAAAATTTCATATTTCCTCATTTAATTTACACAAGCATCCGTATCATTATTCTTCTTACACAAAAGACAAAACTAAACTGAAATTGTCTATATTGCTTGTTTAGAAGCAGAAAACCAGTATCATCTCTATAACTATAGATTGAAAAATCAAATCATTCGTGTTCAAAAATAAAAGTTATTTTCCTCTTGGAAATACATTTTCAATTATATAAAAAATAATAAAAATGTGTTTCACTCAAAATGAATTTAAGACGTCAACGACTAAAGTACTTCTTTAACTCAGTAAGCTGCATAACAAAAAGTCACCTGTATTTGAATGACACCATCTTGGTTCTGCTCAGTGTGTCAAGGGGCCTTCCAAATGAATAGCTTGCATGGATAATTGCCTTTCAGAGGTTTACAATATGCACATGGGACTTACCTTTTCTAGGAAGAGGAAAAACAAAACAAAGCAATTTGTACTTTTGAGAAGAAAAACAGAATAATACTCAGTCAATTTAAATATCTACACACAAAACATAATATGGATCCATTTTCAGGCCCCGTACAAACATGCACAGCTTACTTTTATCATCCCCATCACTAAACATACAATTTTAGACACTGAAATTGAAATTTTTTTTCATTGAAATTTCCCCCAAATGCACATAATATTGTGTAAGTACTACATGTCAAGAGATGTTTATTCTCTAAATGGGAAAGTTCTGGAAACAAAGACTTTATCCGGGTCCCTGAAGTTTGCTGAGTGCCCTTCACAAAGGACTAAGGGACTTTGGTTTGTAATATTTGTTCTGTTTACAGTGATCATGGAAGGCCCTTGTCTGCTATCAAACAAACAAATGAAAGTGTAGAATTAGACCATTCTTACAGCATGTGGTGGGGGGAGATAAGGCTAAGCCAATCTGAATGGAATCGGTATATGGGTGCTGTTTGGAGTTAGTTTAGAAACAAAACTTAATTTTCTTAATTTAAATTTGTGTTCACAAACTAGAACTCCTGACTTATAAGAAATTAATATGCCGCATAGATTATTTTTCCGTAAAAATAAAATATAAAATCAGCAAGAAATGCAGGATCACATCGTGAGAGAGTACACGGCATAAATAACTTGTGAAGTTGCACTGGAAAACATTGCAGGAAGCTTATTCAAATCGTGTGAAATTCTTAATTATGTCTCCTCCTTTGCTTCATCTGTCATTGGCACTATCCCAACTGTGGTCGCTGATCTAGTCTCTCAGACTTGCAGGATATGCTTATGCCAGATTCTACTGCAGTCATCCTACAAAGGCACCAAGCCACACAGCCAAGGGCGGAGGAAGGGTGCACTTTTAGTCAGAGTTCACTGTCTCATCCTTAATCATTGCACTTAGATTTTTAAGGAAATAATTTTAAAAGAAAAATAAAAAAAAAGAAAACAAAAAAATACTTTCTTACATTTTCAAACAATGAGTTCCCATGTTTCACAAACATAATTAAAAAATAAATAATAAAAACTTAATCCAAGAGAACACACCTCATTAAAAACTGTATTTGGGCAGAGCTTTAACTTTCAACTCTTCTTTAGAAACTTTATTTTATTTACAAGCCTTCTTCTGCCCTTTAAGTCAAATATTGGCATGTAAATGTCAATTCCATCAAAAATAAGAAAAGTCTGAATATTATTTTATAAACACTCAAATATATTAAGATAATGTCTCCCAGGGATGATTGCACTGTGTTGCTAGATGGTATCAATATGAAGCTATAGGGAGAACTTTGAGTTAGCATGCCAAAAAGGAACGCTTAAATTGCTTAAATGTCAATAAAATGAAGTAATCACCTGGAGACGATAGAGCAGAAAAGGATGAAAAGGAAGAAAAAGGAGGAAAATCTTAGAATAGTAGCCTTAATTCCTTAGGTATTTGGGTAATGGTTTTCTACATTTACATACCATATAAATTATGGTACATGACCTAGCCCTACTTCCACCAACTGAAACGACTGTAGCCAATAAAATATTAGACTCCTTATTGTTTTTATTTTCTCACTCATATTAGTATAGTAACATGTTACTTGAGTTTTCCTGCCTGGCCCACAGTCAGGATAAATCTCTTTCACCTGCCAGTCCCACCGCCGCTCAGACCCAACCAAGGAAACACAGAGACTTCTATTGCTTATAAACTGTATGGCCGTGGCAGGCTTCTTGCTAACTGTCCTTATATCTTAAGTTATCCATTTCCATAAATCTATATCTTGCCACATGGCTCGTGGCTTACCGGCATCTTTTCATGCTGCTTGTCCTGGCGGTTGCTGGCTGGCAGGCAGTCTCCTTCTGCCTTCCTGCTCTTTTAATTCTCTCTGTTAGTCCCGCCTACTTCCTGCCTAACCACTGGCCAATCAGTGCTTTATTAGCAACACATTTGCCATACAGAACATCCCACAGCAGTAACATGCCTTTCTTGCAAATGTTTTGATAAATATAACTTTCATGAATATAAATGATTTTTGTATCATTCAAGATGTATTTGAACCCAATGAAGGTGAAACAGAGTGACTAGGTTTATATAAAAAAGGCTTTTTGAATTTTTAGGTTTTTCAAATAAAATCTTAGTTATTTGCAGTGCTTTTTCATTATATATGCAGTTTCATAGTATATTCTAGTGCCCTCAGGATTTTGTAAGCTGTCTTGAATTAAGTATTAACTATATCCTATAGAAAGTGACTATTGACATCATATGAATAATTGTAAGGTACTTGCACCACTTACTGAAACATGTATGCATTTCCGGAGCTGCACATTCCCGGGCAGTTTCCTTGGTATTATTTATGGAAGAGCATTGTCTCACGTTGAAAACACAATGTATTTTTTTTTCCTAGCCAGCCAAGCACAAGTGTGAAGTTGCCTATCAAAGTGAAGCAAACTGTCAGACGAAACATATTAATTGTACTTTCACTTCTGACTTTACGTCTTTTTAGTCTATGCAGCTCCAACATCAACAACATCAATTCAGGCAAACTGTTCTGAAAGATTCGGCTTTAGAGTTCCCCAAGGAGACTGAGTTACTCACCTGTCCTCAGGAATGTGGTCACTGAAAGCAGGTTTATTGGTTTGCCGATGAGACAAAATTAAACATTTAGATGGCTTGTCAACCCTACATTTGTATTTCTGGCACGAATGAAATATCACCTGAGCATGCTTCTGGGTGAGATGTGGTTTCTCCAAACTAATAAAAATTGTTGAACTTTCATTTCAATGGAAAGTGATATTTAAATAGTTATGACAAATTTTATCTCATGGAGAAGTTTATCTCCCATATAATAACAAATAATTTGTGAAATGAAATGTTTACCACTCAGAAATGCCATGAGTTTAGGCTGAATACATTTAAAATACCTGTGAAACACAATGCAAATCAAGTTTCTTTATTGAAAATAATTTATTATAAAATAAAGTGTTGGCACAGTCAGGTAGTAATCCCTTCCATAAAAAGTTAAAAGATAGTGCACACCTTTAATCCCAGGACAGGCAATCTTGTGAATTTGAGGTCAGTCTGGTAAACTGACTAGCCAGGATGACAGTAAGGCACAATCTCAAAAAACAAAACAAAACAAACAAACAAACAAAAAACAACTTTCATTTGAAAAGAGAAATTTAAGTTATCTTTGTGCTTCTTCTTCTTTTTTTTTTTTTTTTTTTGAGACAGGGTTTCTCTGTGTAGCTTTGCGCCTTCCCTGGATCTCGCTTTGGAGACCAGACTAGCCTTGAACTCACAGAGATCCATCTGGCTCTGCCTCCCGAGTGCTGGGATTAAAGGCATGTGCCACCACTGCACGACTCTTTGTGCTTCTTAATTTTAAATTAAAGGGAAAAATATAGCATCATTTTGAATGACCTTATCCACATATATTTGTTTTATTATATGCTTGGCAATTATTTGCTTTATTTTCTACTATATTAAGTTCATACAAGATGACTCTTAATTTTATCAGCAAAATAATGGGTTGCCAAAAATATGAACACATTTTAAATCTATTTTAGAAAATACAGTTGCACTGTTTACTCCGTAGTTGTTTATGTACACCAATGTCCCCAGAATAAAGTCAATCTCACGGTGACCTTGTATTTTTTACACAGGAAAGGTTACAAACCAAAAGCAAGCAGAAGACATAGCTGTTTTACACAGACATAAAAATGAGATGACACATTAAGTCATCACTCCCATTGAGGACTGTATTGACATACTGAATTATTTTAATCTTAATTAAAAATGATTGTGCTGTGTTTGTGATTTCTTAGCCCTTAATTAACATAAGCACTTCAAAAACCAAAGTGGCAGCATAATAATACATTCATAATTTATAGTGTAAATGGTAGCCCTAGGGAATGTGCATTGCCATAATTCCCTTGTAGGTCAGCTGATGTCACATTGCTTATGAGTATGCCAATCAATTAGAAGATGAACAAGGAGAAGGAGAACATTAGGTACACTATATGCTTTTTGAAGTACTGTATTTTCTTGTTTGAGGGCATAGATATAAATTACTGAATAATGGTACATTTTTTTCACATGCTTTTGTAAACTTTTTCTTTCTTCATGGCTTGTAGTGGCATGTTTCCTAATCATGAAATCTAAGTACGGGTGACCGACAAGTGACAGTGAATTTAGTTTAAGCGCAGAGACATAATTTCACCTAAATTTTCTAATGTGAATTTCCTCCCCCTGAGACCATCCTCACATAATCCTTGATTGATGATCTATATTGTTGTTCAAGATCAGTGAGGCAGATAATCTATAAAAATAGACAATATGTAAACAATATATATCCAACTTTGCTAAGATTTATGAGTCTTGATAAGGAACAATTCACATTCTTGATTCATTTGGTTGAAAGTACAACATGAAATAGTGCAAAAGAATCCAAGGAAAAAAGGATGTGCTAGAATTAAAGATTTGTGTCATTCTGCTTATTTCTCTAACTGAAAAAAAAAATGCATCTGAGTGGTGGTGGCACATGCTTTTAATCCCAGCACTGAGGAGGTAGAGGCAGGCAGATCTCTATGAGTTTGAGGCCAACCTGGTCTACACAGCAAGTTCCAGGACAGACTCCAAAGCTACACAGAGAAACACTGTCTTGAAAGAAAACAAAGAGAAAAAAAAATAATGCATGCTTGGACTCTAATATTTTTTTCATTTTTATCCTGTATACATGATTCTAATCCAGGAACTTAACGGTCATCAATAAGCAAATTGTTGATAAATTTTATGTGAAATATAACGTAACAAACATAATTTCTTTAAAATAAGAAAACAAATCTCACTTGTTTGTGTGTCTAATAAAACCATGATACCATATTTGTCTTCAATGTGTCAATCGTGCTAGATTCTTTTGAAAGTGTATACCATACGCTAATATAAATTATCATTTAGAAACTAGGCACTTGTACTGACTGATTTTGTATGTCAACTTGACACAAGCTTGAGTCATCAGAGGGCATGGAGCCTCAGTTGAGGAAATGCCTCCATGAGATTCAATTGTAAGGCGTTTTCCCAACTAGAGATCAATGGAGACGGGTTCAGCACGTGGTGTATGGTGCCATCCCTGGGCTGCAGGTTGAGCAAGCCTTCAGAAGTAAGCCATTAAACAGCACCCCTCCATGGGCTCTGCATCAGCTCTTGCCTCTGGGATCCCGCTCTGCTTGAGTTCCTGTCCTGACTTCCTTCAGCGATGAAAAGCAATGTGGACATTTAAGCCAAATAAACAATTTCCTCCCCCAGTTTGCTTTTTGTTCATGGTGTTTCGTTGCCGTAATAGAAACCTTCACTAAGACAGCCTGTTTTAACATAAATAATAAAAGGAGTGGATAATGTCAACTAATCTAAGGGATAGCTTCATTTTGTCATTAATGATTTCTAAGAAATAAATTATTCATAATTGATAATGAATTTTTTTGGATTTACTTTATACTTGATGCTTATTTTAATATCTCAAGTTCCACTGGAGATTATAAATATTATTTGCCTTAAAGATGGATTTATAGAAAAATGTAGAGGATTTTCCCCATGTGTTTATGAAATACTAATATGTAAGTTGGGAAAAAATTTGATTTTCTAGTCATTTTTTTCCAAGTTAGAAAATTCATCTGGACATATTTCCTTTAGACTCTTAATTGGAGAATCAATGAAGAAAAAAATGCCATAACAATTCTGTTTGTAGCAGACCAGTCACCAAAAATCATTTCATTATTATTAATATAATTGATGATATAAGAAAAATCATTATGGAAACATTAATTATTATCCAATTTGCTTATAAAAGTAATTTATGGCCTAACATACTGAGTCATAATAAAATTACATTTATTAAACAGTAAAATGGCCATATATATATATCTTGAAGTGACATTTGGTTATTAGAACATACAGCCAGAAGATGCCACAGTAAGCTGCCAAAAATGTTGTATTCGGTTCTAAAGCTCATGTCTATGTCCAGAATTATCCTACGCAGGGTTGAACAGTTTGCAGAGGAGCAAGTGCCTTATCAACATGTAAACAGGAGAAGAATTAAACAGCCCAGTGGTTCAGGATGAGTTCCTGCCATGCACAAGCTGCCTACTGAGCCTTTTTCCAATTTTTTCCCTCACATTCGTCAGTTCTTTGAGAGTTTCATATGATGTGTTCTTATAACATTTGTATTGTATTCATTTTTTTGTGTTCAAAGTATTCAAGAATAAATACTTAAGGGTGCTTGCCAAATGCATTTATTTACCCTTGTGTCTCTTTTTGGGAAATTATGCGTTAGTGAGTTTAGCTTTTCTATATCGTAAAAGGACAAGTTGTCTTAAGAATTATATCTTATTTTTTGAGACTTCTGTATTACTTACATTGAGTCCTTTTTATTTTTTTTTTGTAATTTTATCTTTCTTGTGATTAAGAAAAAGTGAGTCCATACAAACTTTTATTATTTTAGTCAAAATACAATTTTTATACAGATCTCTTATTTTGGCTAATGTGAGAAAGAGTATTGCCACATAACTAATGATTGTTAAGTTTTGTTGGGCGATACAAATATAATTCGTCTCATCCGAGTATCAATTTTTCACAGCCACATGAGTGTGAATTACTCATAGGTGTGTAGTAAAATTCAAAGCATCTTGATTTTGAGCAGATTTTGAAGATCAAATGACAGAAAACTAAATTATCTTTTCTAATCTCATCTGGCATATGGAAATTACAGTAGGTGCCCCCATATTTTATCTTTATGGCTATCTATTGAAAATATAAGATTTCATTTAATGACAAATATGAATACAAATAATATATTTCATATTTATTCAATTGTAGAAGATATTAAGGAGGTAAAACCAGATTTTAAAAACTCTCTTATCTTTAAAAGCCTCCAAAATAATTGTTCATTGTTGCTTATTGAATTAGAATATTCTGTCATTGAAAAACACTGATGCGCTTGATGAGGAACAGGGAGGAGTTACTAAAGCTGTATTTTTTTTTTTTACATAAATTCTTTATTTGACTTAGAGACAAGACAGATAAAATATCTGAGAAATGAAGAATAAGTAGGAGAGCAAAAAAGAAAACAAAAAGAGGGTAAACAGCTCAGAGACTGAACTACTTGCTATGTGCACATTAGGGGCTGAGTTTGCATCCCTTGGAACTACATAAATATGGGCAGATTAGTGCACATCTGTAATATCTGAACTGAGGGTGGGCTGGACAGATACAAGTGCATCCCTGTAGCTTTCTGGCCAGCTAGTCTAGCCAATTGATGGGCCTCAGGCTCCGTAGTGGTACCCACACACAATTTTCTATAGGGACATGCACAACACACACACACACACACACACACACACACACACACACACACACGCATTAAAAAAGTGCCCATATTTATGCAGACCACACACTTACACATACAAAAACAAATAATCAAAACAGACAAAACACCCACATGGGTAATGTGAAACAATTTGACAATCTGACTTTGAGTTCTCAACTGTTAATGTGTCTTTTTTTCTCTTAAAAATTTATGCATTTTAATTAAAATAAAATTACATTACTTTCACCCTTCCCTTTGTGCCCTCCAACCTTTCCCAGGTCTCCTTCTCCAACCTCTCTCTTGTTACCTAACGCTCAATTGACAGCCTCTTTTCCTTTGATTAATACATACATGTATGTATATGCAGATAAATATAAACATAACCTCCTAGTTCTTTTCTGTTGCTTGTATATACAGTCAGTAATGCAAGATATGCCCTTCTTTTATCAATTGAGTGAGCAACAATCTCTATCTCTGAGGTTTTATTGTTGCTAATTTCTCTGCTAAAAAATGTCTCCCAGCATTATGTTAAACAGCTATCTAGAACTTCTACCTTTCACAAAGTTGTGACTTCTCTTATGGTTGAAAAGCATGTTAGACAAATTCTTTCAGATATAACTGATATTGGCGTTAGCTTTGAGTTCTACCATAATTAGATAGTGATGTGGTCAGAGGACCATCCTGTGAGGCCATGTAAAATGAGCTATGGTAGAATATGGGGTAAAGATGAAAATTCTATAGTAGAATGTGGGGTAAAGAGGCTATATTTCTGAATTAATGATATTGCAAAGATTGAACAAAGTCTAGCAATTGGCCCGGATGTGAGTTTGAAAGCCATAGAAAAGTTTAGCCAAGTGACTTAGAATCAGGAAAATGTTATTTCTCCAGCAGCTAGAGATTTATTATAAATAAATACTGAATATAAATATTTTAAAGACATAGATGTTATATAAGATGGATTTTAACAGAAGCACATAAAACAAGGTCACACACCTCTAGACTGACAAAACAATTTGTGCCCTATGTTTCAAAGAAATCTTACTTTGTGTTTTGTCAAGGAGCAATGACTTAGTAAGCCTTAAATCAATGTTCATGGTGACTTACATAACTACAGTAGATATAAATTGATTACATATACTTTTCATCTACAGACTTAGTTTTTTTTTTAATTTACTAAATTTTCAACATGCCATCTAAAAGGAAGTTATAATAATACCTGATATTCATATTAAGGTTCAACATGTTAAATTCTTAAAAGTTTTTTTCATGTATTAAGAAAATATGAGTTTTCCATGTTCCTGAAAATAGATTTCCATTGATTTAAAAATATCCCCACAGTGCAGATGTTGGACCAATATTGACACACATATTTATATTGAGCTTCATTTCAGGATTCATAATTCTACAATAGGACATACTTATCAAATAAAATTATATTAAAGCTTATATTAAACGTCTTTGATATCTTGTGGCTTTTTTTTTTCAAAGTAACCTTAAAGCTATTTGTCCTTTGCCCATCCTTCTGTTTTGACTATCCCCCCTTACCTCAGGTGAAGTCCCCTCCATGTTAGTCTGTTTCCCACTTCATATCACCCTCATTCTGCTATTTCCTTCTCAAGATCCTCCCATGCCCCCCACCCCCTGCCTACATACCTATCGTCCCATACTTTCCTGATTTTGTGGTAATTTCCATTGTATCTTAAAGTTTGGAGCTAGGAAGTGTAAATGTGAAAGAACACAAGGCAATTTCCTTTTTCTGGGTCTAGGTCATCTCACTCACTCTAACAAGTCCATTCATTTACATTCAAATTGAATTATTTCCTTTTTATTTACAGCTGAATAGTATCTCATTATGTATGTGTAGCAGATGTCCATAAAATTATCAAATTACGTGTAGGGGTTGTGGGTATATTTGTAAATCACAGCACATGGGAGAATGAGACACCACGAGTATTTGGAAATGCAAGGACAAGGCAAGTTATATAGAGAATACTGGGGCTTCCTGGGCTATAGAGTGAGACCCAAGGTCAGAAAATTAATCAAAAGGCATAATTTAAAGTTTGTAACATATAGGAAATATTAGGAAAAACAGAATGGGAGAACGGTCCCTAGGCTTTCAAATGTAGTAAAGTGTAGGTAAGAATAAATATTGCAGGTGGTTTCAAGTAAAGGATACACAAGGAGTAACTGACTGACTGAGTAGACAAACTGAATGACATGCCACATGACTGACTGACAAGGAAATACTGTAGACACGGAGCTTATACACTTGTTTTCAAAAACCCTTTCTCTAAGTTGTTTCATTGTGAGTACCATATCTTGCCATACTAGTGAATAAAGTGCCGAATGTTGTGGGGTTTTGAGCTTCAGGAGGAAAAACAAAATGCTCACTTAGACCTTTGATAAAGGCTTAATTTGTCATTCTGAGTTACTTTGGAGACTAGCTACGTGTAGGTGGAAAAGAGGAAAGGAACAAGGGATTATGTTCTGTGAGCAAGTCACACTCCAGTATTTAGATGGGTTCATGATGTCATATATATCATAGAAAAATAAATGTAAAAAAGAAAAAGCAAAAAGCTTCACTAACTGATAACTTAATTATCTGTCACTATCAGTTTCGAAGGGCTTTTAAACATGTCCAAAATGTCTACCAAATTTTCAGCAGGAGTGACAGCAGAGTTTTTCAGTGAGGCTAAGGAAAGGCAGCATTCTTCCCAGAGTAGAACTTGACAGACTATGATGAATCACCTTATTATCGTGGCTCACATGACAAATGTACTTGATCGGTTTTTCTTCCTAGGAATAGTTGAGCATATCCAGAGGCAAAAGTTGAAAGGAAATGAAAACTAACTAGTAATCCTAAGTGTAATACATCAGCATTTATTTAAAAGTACTTAAGAGAACCTTATCAATTACTGTGTATGTCAACAGAAAATACTTCGCCTATTCCTTCAACATATAACCTTTTTTGAAGATTTATTTTAGTGACATTTTGAAGAAATGGAATATAGACCAAAGAGAAGATATTTTAGCATTTCTTTTTAAGTCTCATCCATTCTGTATCTCACAAAAGATTCGCAGATATAGCGCCAACACATTTTCAATAATGTATTTGCTACACACATGTAATTCTATTCCTAGTATGAGTAGTTTTTTGAATTCACATGCATTTACATAAAAATGATATTGGAAATAAGTGGAATTAAGACAACTTAGAGGATTGCTAATATTCTTATACCACAAAATAATACATTCCTTAAGCTTATTTAAATAATATTTATTAGAATTCAGAGTTTTATATTATCGTATTCCTTCATTTGGGTAATATTACTTCTGTTGAAAAAATATACTTAAAGTCAAAGCAACTGACAAAATTATTGTATAAATTTTAATGTCACTGCTCAGGACAGGTTATAAATATGCGTTCTGTGTTTCAAACTTTTAAATCATGCAACTTAAGTGCTAAGATTTTGGGTCATTATTTATCACTTAACCATGGAATGTTAGATATTATCATGAGATTTATTTATATTTGTTTAACATAAATATAATGCAAACAAAATCATTACGGAATCACTTACTTCCCTGTGGAGATATTATAATCTCAATTATTTATTTTTACTGTGTCATTAGGTGATATATTATAATTTGTGCATTTCCAATACCATTGTGTGTAATTCTTAATGTACCTACTTGTGTAGCCAGAGTTATTCAGATTTTTTCTCAAATGTGCTGCCATTATTACTCCCAAAATGTGTGATATATGGAAATGTCCAAATGTGTAAGGCATAGAGTAATCTGTCTATGACATTGCCACTACAAGCAAATCAGGTCATCACAATTTCTCACTCAAGTTTAATTGAAATGCTGTGTACATATGCAATAATAAGAATGGCTATAAACATTACTGACTTTTACTAATTGGGGTAGAGTATATTATGGTAGAACAGAATTGGTATACATGTGTACAGATATGACATAGTTTTTTTATGTGCTATCTTCCTCAAATGTAGTCTGTAAGCAAAGTTGCTGGCAAAGTTACTAAGAGAAGAAGCCATGATTAACGCAAACAGAAAAGGAAATAGCTATCACGTGGAAACTCAGAATAAATCGTCTCCCTAATGTTATATGAGAAGGCTTTGAATACTTTAGAGTGACTCTCGTCAGACAATACAATGACAACCAGTGAGTCTGTGCAGATCTGTTTGTGATTTGTTCTTTTCCAGAGGTTTTCAGGTGGTTAGGGCATCTAGTCAAGTTATAGAACTTCTTCCATGGAGAAATAATCATGATGATCATATATACTTTTTGTTTCTCTTGCTCTTTTGCCATGATTTCTCTGAGTCTGTACTGTAAAATGAGAGAATAAGCATCAAATATAAATGAGATATTGGAGACCAAGTATAAAAATAAAAATTTAGTATGTATATATATATAATATTATACTATATATGCTTATTAAT
Organism: Peromyscus attwateri; assembly: GCA_902168425.1. NCBI lineage: Eukaryota > Metazoa > Chordata > Mammalia > Rodentia > Cricetidae > Peromyscus > Peromyscus attwateri. The sequence continues at coordinate 26,547 of CABHPP010137694.1, read as the reverse complement.
TTTTGCTTGTCTATAAGTCAGTGAGAAAGCCATCATAGAAACAATTAGTTCTATTAGACAAAGCATGTAAGTAGTAACAAACTAGCAGTGTAGTAACTGATTGTCTATTCTCCCTTAACAAGCTATATCTTCAATCTAATTACATAGTAATAAAAAATCTTTAGTAATTTTTGTTATTTGTTTTATTTATTTTTAGTTTGTTTATTCTTTTGTTCTGATATAGGATTTCTCTATAAAATGAAGCCTTGAATTTGAGAGGTTTTTTTTGCTCATCTTCAGTGTATTAGGATTACAGGAGTTGCCATAGTTATAAATAAATAAATAAATAAATAAATAGATAGATAGATAGATAGATAGATAGATAGATATGTATGTATGCATATATGTGTATACATATATTAATCTTAAATTTATAACTTCACCTCTATAAGTCAGATTTTTCTCTTTTTAAACATAGCTTTTCCTATTCTCTCTTTTTTTAGATATACTTTCTTCTTTTTTTATTTATGATGAGTGATTTATTTATTGCAATAGTTATGGAACTTAGGGCATCACTGCAGAAGTGTGAAGTGAAGTAACCACTCCTCATTTTTCCTGACAAGGGTTATCTGATATCAATTCTTTTGAGAACATGGTATCTAACATAGTCAGAGAAGAAGAAAATCTAACAAATGAACAACTGTCTTGGACTCTGGTGTTTCATTCCTTTATGCCACTTGTATGTTCTGCTTAGTTTAGTGTTCTTTAGTGTGTAACATTTGAAGTCAATGAAAAGTCAAATTCAGAGATGGTCTGCATGAAATAAAGTGGTTGGCCAGATCTGATGATGTGAGTAAGCTTGACATCTGTTTAGAATGTAAGTTGGAGCAAGAAGCACAGTACTAACTTCCCACTTCCAGTGCCAATGCTTTCTGCAACAGAACACAGCACCTCTTGAAATATAAAATAACATAGTAGGCACTTTGAAAGAAATGATCTCAAAGATTTGTATTTTAATTTGTAAAAGTAAAACTTCTGGTATTTAATCTAAAATATCCTTTGGCTTGCTGTTTTTTAATCAGTGTTCATGTTAGATTGAACTATTGGCATATTGGCATGTGTTTCAATAATTAGTGCACATATATATATATATATATATATATATATATATATATATGTGTGTGTGTGTGTGTGTGTGTGTGTGAATGAACATAAAATTACCAATATATAATTAAGCAGCAAAATATAATTCATAACACAACAGATGTAACCATAGTTTTAACACAAAATATTTGACTTTAACACACAGTAATTTATCAAAAAAATGTAAATTTTAAATATATTAATTATAGTTGAAAGAGAAATGTATAAAAGTAAACTAGGAACATTTATTTCTAAATTTTTATTTGAGTCATGCTGTACAGGTATAGCTGTAACTTATTTTTTATTTCTTTTAAAAAATCTGCATCTACTTTTTAAACAGAACAATATGTCTGTTTTGAAGAATTCTTTAGATACAAACATTATTTAAAACCACAATGATGTGTCAATTTCCAAGTCTATCCTTTCCATTATTCAACAATCTTGAACCATAAAATCTTGATCAATATATTGATTTTTGTATTTCTTGCTCCTCCCATATTGCTTGGAAGAGTGACAGAAGGTTTTCGTTCTTTTTATTCTTCAGCAAGATTCCATGTATGGATTTGCATATGCCAATGCTTCTTATAACCTCAACATAGTAAGGAAGTTAACAAATACTATTATCTCAGGAATAAAAGGCAATTTTAATAATAAGATACCAAACATTCCAATTACTAATAAAATTTTATAGTATATATTTTAAGTTGAGTTACTGCTTACCAGAGTTTTTAAGAGTTGCAGATATTAGCTGAAATTTAACTTAAAGATGATTCTCACATTGCCTACTATGTCTCATTATGAAAGTTATTTTGTGATTAATTATATAACCTTCAATACATAACAAGAAAGAGATGTAGTACAGTGAGTGAAATCTCAGAGCTATATTCAGTGAATTTCAGAAGTGGGCTTCCATGAGCTTGTATTGCTTCCTGATTTGAACTTTTGAGATATAACATATCATGATTGTGAAACTGCATATTATTAAAACTTTTTTTGGTTTTTCCTTGTACATAACCAGTTGCAGAGGTCAGTGTTTACAGGGACATCATAGTTCCTATGACCTGATTGCTCCTTTCTGAGGGACATATTATCATATAGTGATCTGTCCTTAGGCTTTGCTGTTATGGGAATCATGGTGATTGCAGGTTTAGTACAATTACTAGAGACTTTAAGGCATCTTTGTGATATTTGGAACAGGACATTGGTAGGAAATGTTAACAGTACTAAGCCATAGTTACTCTAACATTAGTGCTTTCAGGACTGGGAGAATGTAGGCTAGGTAGCATGCATTCTAAGCAGATACTATTTGCATAATTATCATGCCTACTTGCATAGTAGCAGATATCTGCCAGAAAGTGAGGGAGAAAGATACAAAAGACAACAATTCAATCCCGGGCTTCTTTCTTCATTATGTTACCTTGTGGGCGAAAGTGAAGGGTCACTGCTTTTCTACAAAATCAGTTTCTAAGTACCCACTGTAATTGGACCTGAGAGGCATGAGGGTGACCTTACAAGCCTTAATTAGAGTTAAAAAGAAGATTTCAGGGGGAAAAGAATTCAAAAGAGAAAATAAAACAATAGGATTTGATTGAGGCTGGGATACTGCTGGCATATCCTTAACAGAGACTGCAAGTCCCATAAAAAGAGACACAATATAAAAGTCACTGGGCTTGTTGTAAAGTTAAGAACTGACTTCAGTTTAGTAGTTTAACTGTTAGAGATTCTAACATATGAGTTCAAAGTAGAAAAGGAGTCACGTAGGTGAGTAGACTAATTCTCAAGGGAAATAAATCCTTTGACCCTAGCATTTGTGTGTGTGTGTGTGTGTGTGTGTGTGTGTGTGTGTGTGTGCACGTGCATGTGTCTGTGCGTATGTCTGTTTGTCTGTGTCTACACCTACAGGTTTAGCAGAAAAAAAAAAGCCTGAAATCAATATCTAATATCAAGACAAACCATTGCGAGTTAAATTTCAATATGAGATTTGCATATACCATAAGGATCTTATGTATTGAATCTCATTTTAGTTTCTGTTACCATAAAGGATGTGCTTCTCTTTTAAGAAATAAGGAAGAATGATGATTTTTAAAAAGTAAAAGGAACATTAGGTAGAATGCAAGAACTACTTGACCCTAAGGAAATCATTCTAAGTTCTACCTATTGACATTCAAATATAAACTGAAGACACCCAAACTTTCTCCTCTTTTTTTTTTTTATCCATCCCTCCAAAACACACATCTTAATCTTATACATGTAGACATTGGAGGATTAATGTGTAGGGTTGAGGGATTTATGTAGACAACCACTAATGAAGGATACTAGGAATCACCACACAGGGCTGATCCAAACTTTCCATTAAGAGTTTTAGGTAAACACTCAACAGATGACATCTTTAATAGATTCAAGCTGCAGTCGTCACTAAATACCAGAGCTCGTGCCTATAATTTTAATTTAATTGTGGTTTTCTTCAACCAGGGTTCTGAAAGTGCGTCCTGCATTAAAACTGATGGCTTGTTAGCATCATTCGATTTTATTCAATCACATCAAGGGATGTGTGGCATTAATAAATCAGTAGCTAGTGAGCCAACTCCTATCTTTAAATAGACTTCTGATTTTGAGCATAGACTAAAACAACGTAAAATGATACTATGCCCTGAACATAGTCTAGAAATTCAGGCAGTGCTGAAATTAAAATACTTTATCCTTATAATACTTTATCCTTACTCTAAATACATAGTAATCAGTTTCTTATAAAATAATGGTAGAATTTTCTTATATTAAAGTCACAGAATGCCAATCTCCCTATAATTATGGTAATAAATTACAATGTGCCCTCTCACGAGAATCTAGGACAGTCTACAAATAAACAACAACAAAAAAATGAAGCAATCTGGGCTCACTGCCCAGATTATCTCAAATATATATAATGAAGCACAAAATGAGAATAAATACTCATACACACATTTGATTCCATGGAGGGTAGTGAGATACTTATGGGTCAAAATCAATGTAGCAAATAACAGACTGCTCCTAAATCTCCTTTATATAAGCAGTGAATATCTGATACGTTTCCCCTTCTCCTGAAGAATCTTACATAGGTTACAAAGGAAAATAATCTGTTTTTCGATTTGTGTGCCTGTAAGAGACGGAGAACTGAAGGAAACTGAAATTTACCTAAATTGTGCAGATCTGCCTTAACCATGTTAATTAGAAAATCAGCATATTCCAATTAGAAATTCTACCTCTCAAAAGAGACATTATGTAAAATGAATTACAGTTTTATTGGTAAATAGCAGTGTAGAATTGTTGTGTTACATGCCCAAAATTGCCAAAAATTGCTCCTTAATGTCCTATTGATGTAGCATTCCAGTTTATTGAACTACAAAACACTGTTGCTTTCTTCCAGTTTTCATTTTAAAAACTTTAGTGAATTTTTTTGTGCTTTGCAAACTAAAAGCATAGCAACCAATCATCCAAACAAAACTATCTATCCTGTACTTTCAACACATAGCTCTTCTGGATTTAATGGACATCAGTTATACTAATAGTTTTTTCAATCCTCTATGAGGTTATCTCAACTATTTATTTATTTATTTATTTATGGAAATATTTATTTATTATTTAACTTTCTACTACATGTATACACTTTTCTCCAGACACAGTAGGGGTGATGCACATATGAACTGAGAGGGTGACAGGCATGCACAAGGCCTGTAAATATTCAAGCCAAATGGGGTCACTATGAGAGAAGGAGGAATAGACACCAGCTTCCGCCCTAACTAAGAACCTATCTGTAATTGTTACCTGCTACCAATAGAAAAGTAATTTCTCCAATGGAGTCTCACTGAGCATAGAAACTACACTTCTGTGTAAACCCATGCCCAAGAGTAGTTGTCTAACACAAAAGGAACTGAATAGTATTTTCCTAGACTTGTTGGTGTTGACACTTACAGCTTTTTTGGGGCTTTTCTTTTTTTTTCATTAGTCTTTTGCTTGTGTGTGTGTGTGTGTGTGTGTGTGTGAGAGAGAGAGAGAGAGAGAGAGAGAGAGAGAGAGAGAGAGAGAGAGAGAGAGAGAGATTGTATGTTTGTTGTTTTTTTTGTTGTATGTTTTTTGTATGGATTCATAAAGAGAGGGAAAAGGATTGGAAATGGGTGAATAGGGAAATTGAGAGGATCTCTAAGGAGTTGGGGGTGGGAAATAAATTTAGGTGTTTTGTTCATCTCAATGGACTCAGACACTAGCAAACAATACAAAGAATGTAAAGGATGCTTGCTCATGATCTGTAGTTTGAAGTATTCAGTATAAAACACATATTGCTAAAGAATACATAATAATATATATTAAAGATTTTCAAAAAATGAATTTTAACAGACTTTACCTGTATAATTTACAATAACAACACTTGTAAGACATTATACTAATACTTCCTTTCAAATTTGGAATGTCTAATGTCATCCATTGGGTAACATAGACATGTGTATCCATCTAAACCTTTTTCTTACACTAACTCAGGGATACTTTTCCAACATGTGTGACCCTTGAGCTCAAACTCCCAAACCAGAAAACAGTTAATAATACCAACAAAAATTGCACAACACCCATAGGTTTAAGTTATCATAAATATTTCAGCTGCTTTTTCCAATTTGGAAGTGGATGGGCAACAAAGAAACTTTCCATTTTTAAGTACAATGGATGTTCTCTAATAAGATGTAATAATTTAATTACTCAACTGTACATTTTACTATTCTAATATGAAGTAGAAATAGTAATATTTACAGACCTACTCTACATCTAGGGATGCTCAGATGATTCATAACATAATTCTTCAGACACATCCATCAGTACTTATCCTGTTTCTAAACAGACCTGCATTGCCCAGTCTCCAGGTTCATGTATTTACAATGCTTCATTGATTCTGGAGAAGAAGAGAGTATGATGCGTTTGTAGTGTGATGCTTACATCTTTGGAGAAGTAATACAATTGCACTAACATTTTGCTGATAGTTTATATTTGATTAATTGTATGGTAGTGGTAGGAGAGAATTGACTAGATTAACCATCTTCAACTCAATAAAAATATACATGGAAATACTGTTTTGCCTATGCAATTTTGGATAGAACTTCCCTTATCTGATTTGGTCACATCCATAAAGACCCCTGGGGAGCATAGGAAGATAGAGTTTGGAAGGACAACTGTGGTTAGTGTATACCCTGTCTTATTTCGCCCAGTTTGAGATTTGAAATAGTATCTCTTTAAAACTAACATCTTATTTTCTCTGTCTTGTTTCTTTTTTTAGGTAAGCACATTAGTTATTCCTGCATAATCAGACTTCACCAAGGTAAAACAAGAAAAAATGATATAATATATATGTGCATATATCACAAATATTATATGGAATCAATGTTTAATATGTAAATATATATATAAACTGTAAGAAAATTAGTAAAAAATTAGAATTGTTTTGGCAAAACAGAGGCCTGAATATCCTGATAGAAAATTGTCTTTTAAGTCTGTTGTTCTGTGGATCTGATGAGACTGGAAACTCATAATACTTGCAACTCTTTTATCACATACAGCTTTACAAATCTTTAAACTCGAGTACTTTCTTAGGATCCTGCACATTCTAAACATGATTTTTATGTTGTAGAATATTATTTTAAGAGGTGTTGTATTTTTTATGCTATGGAACATTTGTTTTAATGATGCAAAGATGTGTTCTTTTATGTTACATGTGTTTAACTCTGTGAATCTCTGTTACTTTGCCTGTCTAAAACACCTGATTGGTCTAATAAAGAGCTCAGTGGCCAATAGCAAGACACAAGAAAGGATAGGAGGGGCTGGCAGACAGAGAGTATAAGTAGAAGAAGAAAAAGAGATTGAGGAAAAAGAGAAAAAAGAGGAAAGGAGGAGTCCAAAGGGCCAGCTGCCCATCCACCCAGCTACCCAGATTACACAACGAGCCACAGAGAAAGAAGTAAAGAAAGGCATACAGAAATAGAGAAAGATAAAAGTCCAGAGGCAAAAGATAGATGGTATAATTTAAGTTAAGGAAAGCTTGCTAGATATAAGCTAAGCTAAGGCCAGGCATTCATAGGAAAGAACAAGACTCCGTGCGTGCGTGCGTGTATATTTATTTGAGAGCTGGGTGGTGGCCCCCCCAAAAGAAACAAAGAGTCAAAGCATAAAAAAAAAAACTACAATTTTATCAGTGTATGTTTTAAATATAATTTTAATGCAAATTAACATTTTTATAGCACATTGGATGTAATTATAAAGTGAAATATAACTAAGAAGGTGCTTTTCAAATTTGAACATATTTTGTGCGTACATTATATGCAAAGGATTGAGTCTGTAAAGGGCACACATGTGGCATGAAGAACACATTTGATTAATATTAATTGGAATTATTTATCATCCTGAAGATTACTTATCAGCATATATAAAATAAGCCTCTCAGCAAAAGAATTAATCATATTCTTAGGAGAAATATGACGGGTCTTTAAACTTTTTAATATTGCTTCCTCACTAATAAATCAAATTCACATTTAAATGTGTTGTTGATGAGTCCACAACTAAGAGGAAGGACAAGTGGAATCATACTACTGGTAGAGCACATGTTCTAAGACTTGTAAGAGATATGTGTAATGTTTCAGATGTTCAGGGAATTTTTGAACTTCAAAATAAAGGAGCTATTTCTTTACATTTATATTGAATCTTTCACGTGGAATAGGTTATTAGGAGAATGATCAAGTTTACAAGGGACCTGTTCTCTCATATTTTATGCAATATAGGCCAAGTTTTCATTAGCAAAATTAGATCAATTTGGACCAAAGGCTACATGGTGATGGTTAAAGAACCTATGCAGCTTCGGAGTTTAGTGCACTTGAGCCCTTGCCTTGGTTGAAGGGGAGGTGGAAACTCATTATCTCAAAAAGGTACAAAGCAGTTTTAATTAGAAGAAGAGCCTTCGTCATCATTTATAATGCTATGAAGGTTAATAATGTTCTAATTGATGTGGCAAAAGCATTCTCTACCCTCCCAGCACTTGATCCTTGTCATTAGTGGATAGAGTAGTCAAATTTTGAGTTCACTGTATAATAATTATGGTTAAAAAAAAGGATGGCTTACCTTGTTTAGTTTGATAGTTTGATAATGATTTAAAATTCTGTGTACATATGGCATGCCTAAGTATTTCCAGCATGTCAGCAAGATGGGAGAAGAGTGTTTACCTAGTTGATGTTGTACTGGCTCTGTGCGTTTGGATTTCCTTCGCTGAGAGACACTAGGACTCTGTTAAAGCAAGTGTTTTGTTGTTAGTGTTTTGTTTTAAATTGAGAATGAAGACTCATTATACTGAACACAGTCTACTTCTGTGAGCATAAGATAGTGTCAACAATTTAAGGAAGAATGATCAAGAGCCTTAATATTTTAAGTCATGACTCTATGATAAGACTTAACAACATCTATCTGGGTTGATTAAGAAAGACAAAAGCCACATGGGCTCACTTATTTGTGGACCCAGGCTTCAGATATTTAGATGTGAATTTTTTTTAAAGGACTACAACTTTACTTGAAGTTAGTTTCCCACAACTCAGCAGTCTATCAGATGGAAGAATCAAAGATTCAAAGGTGAATCATGCATTTGTAATATGCATATTTTATTATTTCACAATTTCATAAATGCCCACTGTGTATTCTGCCCCCCCTCCAATTCTATCAGAAACTCCTCCTCCCTATAAGTATCTTTCTCTATTCATTAGTTTTGGTGTTGCTAAGTGTCCCACGGACTTCAGTGAGAGTTGTTGTTTGAAACTATCACAACCTGATGTGCTCACCTGTGGGAGCCATGCTACCCACTTTTCCATAATCTGTCAGTTACCAAAAGATCATCAGTATGTGGTCCTGTGATTCCTTTACCTCCAGTTCAGTTGACAAGTAGTATGGCCAGACTTCTCTGTACTCAGTGTTAGCATTCACAGTTCCAGCCCTTCCCCTCACGCTCCGGCTCTTACTCTTTTCCCATCCATTTTCTGCTATGTTCATAAAATCTTAAAAGGATGGTAATATTTTCTTTTTTGGTGGGGAGCTGGGCTTAAGACACTGTTTCTGTGTGTAGCCCTGGCTGTCCTGGAACTCACTCACTAGAGTAGGTTAGTTTCAAACTTGGAGAACTGCCTGTATTTGCCTCCCAAATGCTGGGATTAAAGTTGTGTGCTACAAAACTTAAGTCCAAGTGGATCAAAGACCTCAACATAAATCCAGCTACTCTGAACCTGATAGAAGAGAAAGTAGGAAGTAGTCTTGAACACATTGGCATAGGAGATCACTTCCTAAATATAACAGCAGTAGCACAGACACAGAGAGAAACAATCTATCAGTGGGATCTCTTGAAACAGAGAAGCTTTTGTAGAGCAAAGGATACGGTCAACAAGGCAAAGCGACAGCCTACAGAATGGGAAAAGGTCTTCACCAACCCCACATCTGACAGAGGACTGATATCCAGAATATATAAGGAACTAAAGAAATTAGACATCAAAATGCCCAACAGTCCAATTAAGAAATGGGCTATAGAACTAAACAGAGAATTCTCAACAGAGGAAACTCAAATGGCTGAAAGGCATTTAAGGAATTGCTCAACATCCCTAATCATCAGGGAAATGCAAATCAAAATGACTCTCAGATACCACCTTACACCTGTCAGAATGGCTAAGATCAAAAACACTGAAGACAACTTATGCTGGAGAGGATGTGGAGCTAGGGGAACTCTCCTCCACTGCTGGTGGAAATGCAAGCTTAAACAACCACTTTGGAAATCAATATGGTGCTTTCTTAGAAAATTGGGAATCAATCTCCCCCAAGATCCAGCTATACCACTCTTGGGCATATAACCAAGGAATGCTCAATCATACCACAAGGGCACTTGCTCAGCTATGTTCATATCAGCATTGTTTGTAATAGCCAGAACCTGGAAACAACCTACATGCCCTTCAACTGAAGAATGGATAAATAAAATGTGGTACATATACACAATGGAATACTACTCAGTAGAGAAAAACAATGACATCATGAGGTTTGCAGGCAAATGGATGGATCTAGAAAAAAATCATCCTGAGTGAGGTAACCCAGACTCAGAAAGACAAACATGGTATGTACTCACTCATAGGAGGATACTAGATGTAAAACAAAGATGACTAGACTGCTACTCACAACTCCAGGGAGGCTACCTGGAAAACAGGACCCCAAGAAAGACACAGGGATCACCCAATGACAGAGAAATGGACGAGATCTACATGAACAACCTGGACGTGAAGGGGGGTAATGAAGGGCAAGGGTTGAGGGAAAGAAAGCTTAGGGGAGCAGAAGATCCCAAATGGACCAAGAACAGAGAGGGAGAACAAGGAATAAGAGACCATGATAAATGAAGACCCCATGGGAATAGGAAGAAGCAAAGTGCTACAGAGGTCCACAGAAATCCACAAAGATACCACCACAATAGACTGCTGGCAATGGTCGAGAGACAGCCCGAAATGACCTACACTGGTGATAGGATGGCCAAACACCTTAATTGTCATGCTAGAAACCTCATCCAATGACTGAGGGAACCGGATGCAGAGATCCACGGCCAGGCCCCAGGTGGAGCTCCAGGAGTCCAATTGGCGAGAAAGAGGAGGGTTTGCAGGAGCGAGAATTGTTGAGACCAAAGTTGGAAAAAGCACAGGGACAAATAGCCAAATGAAAGGAAACACGTGAACTATGAACCAATAGCTGAGGAGCCCCCAACCGGATCAGGCCCTCTGGATAAGTAAGACAGTTGATTAGCTTGATCTGTTTGGGAGGCATCCAGGCAGTGGGACCAGGACCTGTCCTCAGTGCATGTGCTGGCTGTTTGGAACCTGGGGCTTATACAGGGACACTTGGCTCAGCCTGGGAGGAAGGGACTGGACTTGCCTGGACTGAAACTACCAAGTTGAACTCAACCCTCAGGGGAGTATTTGCCCTGGAGGAGATGGGAATGGGGGCTGGCCTGGGGGGAAGGGGGGGAGGGAGGGAGGAGAACAAGGGAATCCATGGCTGATATGTGAAAGTAAATTAAATTATAAATAAAATTAAAAAAGAAAAAAAAAGTTGTGTGCTACCTATATATTTTTTTAAAATACATTTAAAAAAAGAAACAGAAGAAAGTTTATACTAGAATATCACCATCTATCAATTTTTCCACTTATTGGAAATAAAATAATAGAGAACATAGGATAGTAAAAAATCTTTTTTCTAGTACCAAGCCTTCAATTATCTTTTATTCTGAACATTTATGGAACCATTGGTATTTGCATTTGTCTCCATTTACAGAAAAGAGAGGATTGTAGCTTAAGTTTTCCTGCCTGGCCCACAGTCAGGACAAATCTCTCTCACCTGCCAGTCCCACAGACGCTCAGACCCAACCAAGTAAACACAGAGACTTCTATTGCTTACAAACTGTATGGCCGTGGCAGGCTTCTTGCTAACTGTCCTTATATCTTAAATTAATCCATTTCTATAAATCTATACCTTGCCACATGGCTCGTGGCTTACCGGCATCTTTACATGGGGCTTGTCCTGGCGGCGGCTGGCAGGCAGTGACTCCTTCTGCCTTCCCGTTCTTTCTTTTCTCTGTTAGTTCCACCTATACTTCCTGCCTAGCCACTGGCCAATCAGTGTTTTATTAGCAACACATTTGCCATACAGAACATCCCACAGCAGAGGATTCCTGGCTTAAGGCTGATACTAGCTTTCATATGAAGGTTTATGTTTAGAGATTATACATGTTTAGAGATTATATTGTCATTTTAGGGAAGCAACTATCTGCACTAAATTAAATGGAACCAGAAAACAAAAATTATACTGAGTTAGATAATCCAGGCCTACAAAGATGATTTCTTCACACTTATTTAATATGTGGATCCTTTCCCAGAGCTTCAGTTTTGTATGTCCTACTTGAAGCATTTGGAACAATGAAAGTAGAAAGGGGACCTTGCAGGGAGAGGTAGGGAGTGAGTGCCTTAATGCAAGAGGGACAATAACTCAAAGTTAAATATGGGTGGGAAGGGCCTTTGTTGTGGTTGTAAAGGGTGGAATAGGAAGATCTATTAAAATATCTTGAAAGTGAAAAAGTTTTTAGCTATCTTCCCCCGCCAAAAAAAAGAACTAACAACTAACAAAGGAAAAATAAAATTCCAATAACAAAAAAGTATTCTTTACCTCCTTATGCATCAGCTTCTGTAATTGCTACATGGCATTTTCTCCTGAATATTATTACTTGGTTTTAAGTGTTATTTGGGTTCTTGTTCACTGATACTTTATTTAATTCAAGTGCCAAAGAATAAGAATGTATCTGCTTTGTCCGTGTGGGGCAAACTTTGAATGTGAACACCAACAATGATATTATGAGTCCAAGATTGATAGCTACTTGATTTAGCAGCATCTGTTGTTGCTTGATGTACTCCAAGCAGATGTTCATTCTTGAAATTCAACATGCAATTTGATTTACTCTCCTGACATGTAACCTTAGCAGATGAATACTATTGCTCTTTAGGTAGAGGAATTAGAATTAACAGTTGTAGATGCCTTTGTTCAAACAAATGTCTGCAGACTGGGTCAAACATCATTAACTTTTATAAGGATGACAATGAGTGAACTCTTTGAATCACTTGGTCTGTAAACTGACATAGAGTTCTTTCATTTTTGCAGGCCATCTAGAGTCAGATTTTTCAATTAGCAGTTCTTTCTTTTAATGCTCTTGGAGAATGAATGAAAACATAACAGTGTACATTCTCATGCTGTTCTTTCCTAAGCCTGGCATTGTATTTCAAACCGTCACATTATACAAAGAGTTGTAAGGAGAAAATACAGAGGCAGATTCTACTGTTTATCTTAGTCTCTATTCATATTTGGTAATGTGCTGAAAGACCCACAGAAACACAAACACACACACACAATATGATTGTAATTGATCACAGAATTGCATGGTTTATTAGGGGACACAGTGAGATTTAGGGCAAATTTGAGGGAACAAACTCCTCAGTGTATGAGTATTCTGAACAAAGATATTCTTAGTAGAAATAATCAATGAATGTTAATTAAACATGTGTTTGTCTTTAAAAGGTTATAAAAGTGTATAATATCCTACAAGATCATATATATTGTAATTCTAAGAAGACCAGCATGTCCAGTAATGGCATATACTTCTTCAAGGGATTCTCTTGTTCTGTGTTAGCATTACAGTGATGTCTAGTGACCTTTTCTATGCAAATATGAACAACTTGAGGTTATCACGATCTTTCATGCATTGCTCCTTAAAGGGGCAACCTTAATTGCTTTTATAGTTTCAATTTTATTTTAACCTCCATTACCTATAATATCATCTTTGAAGCTTGAAATTAACTTTTTTTTCCTTCTCAATTTTATCCCATTATTTTGGTCAGCAATGATATTTTTTTCTATGTCACCAAAATTCTGGGGGTTTCATGAAGCATAGACATGACTAATCGATATGATAAAGTACATCTTTATTATATTAGTCCATTTATCACTCTCACTGAAAGAGAATTATCTTCATTTTCTATAGCAATCATCCAAAGACAGACTATTCTTTGCATATAGTAGCAAAACTAATATTATTAGAATGATACAGTGTACACTTTTTTAGACACACTTGGTAATGAGGCCTTTCCTGTACCATTGCTCCTAGTCTCCTAGTTCTTTTGTGATTAGACAATAGTCATCTATGAAAGTGTGACCCAGATATTGATGCTGTCTGTACCTTTAGAGTACATAGTGAACAATACCTGTATCCAACAAACTTTAGGTTATAGGGACACTAGATAAGTTAACAACACCTCCATTAACTTTGGACCTTCTTTCTCTATCAAGCTGTATCAGCAGGCTGACGTGAATAAACCATGCTGTCTTTAGAATCAAATGGTTTGTTCTGTGACAAACTCAAAATCTCTGAGTCATGAGGTAATGCAAATGCCCATTTCCTTACTCTAAAATAACACAATAAACACTTCAGCCTTTGTGTTCCTGTAATTAAGAATGGTTGCAGATTTAATGTTTTGACAACACAAACTTGTCATCCTCATTATGGAGGGGAAATCAAATGTAATTTTCGTAATAGGAGATTAAGTGTGTTAAGCTCACAGAAGGATAATGGTGTTCATTCAGAACAAATCTTGAGAAGGACTCATAAGCATTTTCCTGACATGGACATTATGTGAATTAGCAGTCCAAAATCCACTATAGACTATAGCATTGAAGGGTCCATGAGTGCAGGCCCTGTGTTCCACTTCTGTGAAGTCCCTTTACTGTATGTAGTACTTGGTATATTTTAAGGAAATTATGAACAGTGTTATTGCTACAGACATAATCATTCAGTTGCATATATTTTAGTGTGTTTGATATTTTTTCTTTTATTATTATTATTTTTAAATAATAGAAATTTATATTCTATAGAAAATAGAGATATTTCTATTGATTTTAGATACCATCCACAGATTTCCCTCTCCTCCCTCCTCCTGCCCTCTAACCTCCCCCCCTCAACCAATCCCCCATTCCTACCTCCTCCAAAGCAAGGTCTCCCATGGGGAGTCAACAGAGCCTGGTACATTCACTTGAGGCAGTTCCAAGGCCCTCCTCCCTGCACCAAGGCTACACAAAGTGTCCCATCATAGGCACTGGGAAACAAAAAGCTGGCTCATGCACCAAGGACAGGTCCCGATCATACTGCCTGGGGACCCCCTAAACAGTTCCAGCTAAACAACTGTCTCACCTATCCAGAGGGCCCAGTCAAGTCCCATGGGGGCTCCTCAGCTATTGGCTCACAGTTCATTCATGTCCACCAGTTTGGCTGGCTGTCTCTGTACATGTTCACATCATGATATCAATGTCCCTTGCTCATAGAATCCGTCTTCTCTCTCATCAATTGGACTCCTAGAGCTTGGCATATTTTGTCTTTTCTTTGATTTCTTTAAGGGAATTTTTCATTTCCTCTTTAAAGATCTCTATCATCTTCTTAAAGTCATTTTTTAAGGTCAATTTCTTCTGTTTCTTCTGCGTTGGGATGTTCAGGTCTTGCTGATGTATAACCACTAGGTTCTGATGGTGCCATATTGGTCTTTATGTTATTGACTGTATTTTTGCACTGGTGTCTACCCATCTCTTTTTCCACTCCATGCAAGTGGTGTCTGTGTCTGAGGGAGCCTCTCTTGGTCCAATCGATACTCTTGGTCCACTGTGATCTCTTGGTCTAATTAGGGCTTTTAGTCCAATCAGCACTGCCAGGCTCTGTCTCTGGGAGCAGTTGAAGTCTCTGAGGGAGGGTGGGGCTTGGGGTAGGTGGGGCTTGAGAGTTACAGGATCTGGCGGGGGCTGGTGCTAGTCTGACCTATCTGCAGGAGACTGTCCTGAAACTAGGACTGCAATGGATGGTGGTGTGGGCACAGCATTGAGCCCCTGGGCCTAAAGCCTAGAGGCTGGGGTGTTCAGCTATGAGGACAAAGACTCACCTCTTACTCAAATTGGAACTGGTGAGCTCTGTCTCTCAGTTGAATATCTTACAGAGAAGAGTTGTATATTAGCTACATATCAAATGTCATACAATAAAAGTTGATATGGTTGACTATGCATTAGAAATTGAATATTTGGTCCCCTTCTATGAGACAAGGCACTGTGAATAGTTTAGTAAACAGGTAGAAGGAGAAATAGAAGACACCATGATTTTTTTAAATAATTATTAAGTATTGTAGTTCATTATAGTCACTAGAGACTTAAAAATACAATCATTACTATCTTATATTAATCATTATTTAAAAAAGCATATTTTCTCTTCCAGAATCTGTGGATAACTTATATATATATATATATATATATATATATATATATATATATATATATAAAAAAAGATAATGTAATATGAAAACTTTTCTCTAGACAGACTGTAATTTAGAACCTTTATTTATAAGAGCTATGAGAAACATAAATCAACTAAAAAATACATTTAAATGAGCAAATATATGTCAAAAACAGGAGTCTTTAACTGTGTCTTTAATATCATTCTCTAGAAATGTATTTGGCTACTGAGATTGAGAAGCAAATTTTGTTTTATTTTTGTTCACATGATCTCTGTTTTTTCCATTCTTCTTTTTATTTAAAACATTTTTTTATTCATTTTACTTACATACCAACCACAGATTCCCCTGTCATCCCTCCTCCTGCACGCTCTCCCCATAAGAGGCCTTATCCTTTTTTCCACTTTTACACTTGAACAATTCTCACAGGAAATAAATATTTTATACCATTAATAGATTCAGTATTTTTGAAAAAAAATGTTAATTATAGTTAAGGCAAGATACGACTTTTCAACATTTAAAAATATATTTCTTTATTTTAAAAGTGTTTTTAATAAAATAGAATTATATCACTATTCCAGATCCTTTCTTTCCTCCAGCATCTCCAAGGTCCCCTCCCTCCTAACCTGTAGCATGAATCTTAAAGAGTCTTAATAAAATCAAACCTGAGCCAGGTATTGGGGTGAAGCTGGAAGATCAGAGAACCAGAACAAACCACAGCTAACCTCACCTGACCAACTTCTCGGCTGGTCTCGTTTCCTCAGACTGGAGGCCTCTGAGTTCTCATCCAGAATGGGTCTCAGCTGAACTGCTGCTAGAAGCCTGAAAGCTTAACCAGCCACATGCTTAACCAGGCCAAATGCCTCGAGTTTCTGGTCCTCACGCCTTATATACCTTTCTGCTTTCTACCATCACTCCCTGGGATTGAAGGCGTGCTTTCTGGGATTAAAGGCGTTGGTCAACATGCTTGGGTGTATCCTTGAACACATGGATTTCTGCCTCTGGAATGCTAGGATTAAAGGCATGTGCTACCACTGCCTAACCTCTGTTTAATATTGTGGCTGTTCCGTCTCTGACCCCAGATAAGTTTATTAAGGTACACAATATTTTGGGAAACACAATACCACCACACTAACCTTCCTAGAAACCTTATTCACACAAACAACAAAAGTGGACTCAGCATATTTAATTTATGTACTTGTGGATACACACACATACCCACACACATATACAAATGTATTTATATGCATTTGTATTTATGTAACAATAATAATCAAAGAAAAAGAGCTTATGTTCTCCATTTCTTACTAGTCTTCTAAAAAAGAAATTATAACTCGACAGTCCTATCAACATTCTTTTTAAACCTAAACTGTTTTTCATTCCTACTCACTGTCATGCAGTTCTCCAAGCTACTTCCAATCATCAAAATCCCATATCACCATCCCATTCTTCTTTGAAACAGCTACACCTCACTTCCAGGTACCTGTCTATATTAGTTATCTATAGACCTGGGTTGGGGGAAAGTACCACAAACTTGTTATAGAACAGCAAAAACATCATGTTCTACAGTTCTATACCTAGAAGTCTGAAATTGGTATTTCTTGGTACAAATCAAGAGACCCCTTCCTTCTGGATGCTTTACAGATGACTCTGTTCCTGCTTCTTCCATTCTTGGGGCAGATGATTCTCTTGGTGTAGTGTCCTTTTTCATGCTCACAGTGGCTCCTTCTCTGCTCTCCATCATCTCTTATTCACATAAGAACAACAATGGCATTCAAAGCCTGCTCATACAATCCAAATAATCTCTCAACTCCCAATTCTCAGTTTACTCACCTCAAGCACAAGCTTTTGATTTACCCTGGCATACAAGTACAAGATTTCAGTCCTGATGGCCCTCTTGAGACATTTTTCACACTAGTACTGGATTATTATTATTATTATTATTATTATTATTATGTAACTCACCTGCCATATACCTATACACTATGCAGCTGCAACCTAGATCTAGAAGCATTTTAGGATTCCCCACATTCTCTTTATTCACTTTTATAATCACTGAGTATAATTAGACTCTATTAAAAACATATCATTATACAATAATCTGGAGTACCAATAAAAATTCTTATTTTAGCCAGTACTAGATTATAGTAATTCTCTAAAGAAGATATCCCAAATCCATATCCAAGATTAATTAAACAGTGTAATAGTGAGGATTAAGGTGTTTCCTACCCTGTATTTATCTTTTGTAATCAATGGTACTAATGAAAGATGTTGGCCGGGCGGTGGTGGCGCACGCCTTTAATCCTAGCACTCGGGAGGCAGAGCCAGGCAGATCTCTGTGAGTTCAAGGCCAGCCTGGGCTACCAAGTGAGTTCCAGGAAAGGTGCAAAGCTGCACAGAGAAACCCTGTCTCGAAAAACCAAAAAAAAAAAAAAAAAGATGTTTTATAGTTATTTAAAAATGAATGACACCAAATAACCATTTGCTTCTCTTGAATTTCACATTCTAAAATTTATGCTAGAATATATTATCAGGTAATATTTATTCAATAGTGTTTACTTACATTCTTGGACAAGCTTTATTATTACATAATCTTGATCATCTATTAATCAGATTATGGTTTCCTTTCTTTGCTTTTTATGAGTATACTAACTACCTCCTTGGTTATTGTAAAAGTACAACATTGTGTACCATTTTATTAGCATGACTGCATATTTTATATTGTGCTTTTAACTGGCCCATTCTATATTAATAAGTATGACCTCAAATTTCACTATGGTTTGAAAAGTGGAAGACTGAAATGTTGTTTTAACACAGAACCGGCACTGAGTCAAATCTAGGGTTGCTTTTGATTAGAGGGAAATACCGAAGTTCTTGGTCAAGTTGTTGCTACTATTTAAAAAAAAATGAAAGAATGGTGGAGAAAGAAATCAATCATATGCTGTTTCACATTATACTGATTAAGAACACACAGTATAAGTAGCGTCTTCTACAGGTTCATTTGTCAGATTTTATAGGTAGTTATTTTTATTAGTTTACACTAGCTACACAAATGCAATGAGGTTCTTCACTGTGACTGTACTATTTGTGCAATAGCCTTTTATTTTAACCTTCCTCATTATCCCCTCTTATCTCTGCTCCTTCTCCCCATAGTCTTCCTCTCCCCACGGTCTGTTGCTTACTTTCATACTTTACTCTTTGGGGTTCGTGATATGAGTAAAAAACATAGTCATCTAAGATGAAATTATATAGTCTCTTTAAAATTGCATGTATATTAACTATTTTGAACAAGTGAATAAAAATGTATGCCTTTCAAGGAAAGCATTTTCTGTTTTTCTGTTTGTTGGTTATTCACTGGTGTACATGTCTAAATACAGTAACAAGTGCAGTACATATGTGCCTTTGTGGGTGTGAACTTTTGTAGTCTACTCGGCTACGTACCTTGATATAGAAACTTTCTAAACTATTTCTTTGTTTACCATTTTTCTGGAGGTGCTGAACATTGAACCTAGACACCCCCATGCACTGTGTAAATATTGTACCACTGAGCTACATACCTGTACAAGAAATGTTTCAATGCATCCTATAGTCATATTATTAAGCAAATCAAGCACAATTTTCTAATTGACACAGATGGAATAGATGAAAATTATTATATTCACATAGATTCCCTCAAATGCTTGATTCAGAGTATAAAAATTAATACAACTAGTAATATGAAGTTTTCATACTTGTGTGCATTATATTCATAAATCTTGTAAAAGTATACGTTAATTAGAATGTAATAGTCACTCTAAAGTATCAAGTAGGAAAAAGCTATATAAACTAGTTACCTAAGTATATTATTTTCATTGAACACATTACTTCAAAAACAGAGTGGTACCAGTTAAGTTGAAGTAAGTCATTTCTGTCCATACTGCCTCACAAACTCTTAGTCTCTGGCTTTAAATAACTCAGTTTACTTGCAAGTCATTATGGATTGAGATGGAAATAGTACTATACTGCTCTGTGAAGATGGAGACATTTTAGTATGCTTTATTAATATATTTTGGAATGATTCTTAAGTTCACTTGGAAACTTCTATTATCCACAATCGCTTTGGTTATCTGATAAAAATAAACTTTGATAAACATACCTTACCTATCAAAAGAAATATGTATTACCTCCAAGGTATAGCTCTTCAGAGCACTTAATTCAATCATTAAATACTTTAGTGATCCAAATTAATCAATTCTAATTTAAAAAAAAAAGAAAATAAAAGTTATACTCTACAATAAGTCAGTAAAAGTTCACTATTCCTCAAATATTTAGGAACTTGAATTAAATGGCTAGTTTTAGGATAGATTTCTGCACATTTTTCTATAGTTTTCCAGTTAGTTTTAGATCTAACATACTATCACAGTAATATATTTTTAACATTATCTCATGCTTTCAGGCAAATTTAACTCACAAGTGTCTTAGAATTTCTATTGCTGTGAAGAAACACATGACCACAGTAACTCTTATAAAAATATTTAATTGTGGTGGCTTGCTTACAGTTCAGAGGTTCAGTTCATTATCATCATGGAGGGACACGACAGCATGCAGGCAGACATGTTGCTGAGTCTTACATCTTGCAGGCAAGAGGAAGTGGTAGGTCTCACTGGGCATGGCTTCAGCATGTATGGGACCTCAAAGCCTACCTCCACAGTGACAAACTTCCTCCCACAAAACCACATCTACTCCAACAAGATACCTCCATTTGTGCCACTCCCTTTGGGGGCCATTTTCTTTCAAACCACCACAAAAAGTCAGATAACTACAAAAATGTCCTTATATTGAAGAATTAGGTTTTCCTTCCCAAAAGTACAACATATATACATATCCTTCAAATTAATAAGTATGTTAATTTTTGTATTCTAAGTCAATCATTTTTTGGTGTACACTTATAGGTACAATGGTTATTTACCTTTCCTTGATTTAGGTCACTCTTTGATGGTTATAGCTTTGTGTAGTGACACAAAATAGTTTAGGATTTGTCTAATATTTGCCAGCTTATGAGTCTCAGAGAGCAATTTCTTTTTGTAAATGAGTATCTTGAAAATGAAATGCAATTAAAAATTCAACAAAGTAAGGAAAATGTAATTTTAAGCTCCTAATTGTTATTTCAAGCACAATGGGTATTTAAGATAAATAATCATCCCCAGGAAGCTTAAAAGTCTGTAGCTAATCTACACATTCAGTGAGTTCACAGAAATTGTTTGTGTTAGACAGGTGAGGAAATTGTGACAGAAAGCAAGAGATTTATGGTAGGACTGTGGAAAATCAATAAGACCAGACAGTGACTGAGAATTTTTTCCTATACTTACATGTGGCAGTACCCCATATCTGGAAATGAGTATTGTCTTGAACCATTCTAACTGATAGGAATCTGAGCCCTCCCTCAAAGGGTGAGGCAGAAATGGAGTAAGCTGTTGGTCCTGTACATAGTCTTCACAGGGCTGAGTAGATGTTTTGGATTTTAAAAACAGCTCTTCCTTGTCAAACACCTTATTTCTCTCTGTCCTTTTTGTATTTTGGTATATTTCTTATTTTTCACGTCATTCATCCCTTTTTAGTTCCCACTATTCTTGGCATTCATTCAGGTTTTAGTTTCTGTTTCACAAAAAGCAGTAAATTTTACCCATCATTATCCTCCTTGGCCTGTTTTTCTTACTTGTCTCCGCTCTTTTATTTTGCTCATTAATATTATTATATATGAAAATATTTCTAAATTATTCTTCGGACATTTTGATCAGTCAGTATTATAGTTATTCTTGGAATCAATTGACTCAATAATATATTATATATGTTATTATATATTATATATACTTTACACAGTCCATGCAATAAAGTTATGCAAAATAATTGATATTTATAATATGCTTTCATGACATAGACGTGATCCCATAAAATAATCTTAAAGAAATTAATACTAATACAAAAATATGATGTAGCAATTGTTGAAACATCAGGAATCTGTAATACAAGTGATTGTTATTGTTATTTGGAATAAGTATGAACAATGTTGCAAAGGAGAAAGTTTACAGGCTATGTACCATAAGTGTTGGATCTCATTCTGGGCTGCTCTCTTGTCTCATCAAGAACTGAAGAAGCTTGTAATTTTGCAGCATGATGTAGTAGCAATAGACGTTTTTTTTCAATGTCCTCAAATCTAAAGTAGGAAGAGAGCTAGTGTGAAGAAATCCAAACAACAGGAATCTATGTTTGTTGAATGACAGCAGCAATATGTGTCTACTCTGGAAATCATACATCTGTAGTGTTTGGGGTAAGTTAATAGATCTCATGAGTGTACAGACACCTTTAGATTATTTTATACTAAATAAAATTAGCATTAAATACTGTAACTAAAATTACAAATATTGAATGAGTCTCTATGATTATAAACTATCCTAAGAAGAGTGGGAAAACTGAGAAAACAGCCACAAATATGCATCTATTCCAGCTCGACTATCACATATTCACAACTAAGAGTTCATCCATCTCCTGCCAAGCTATTAACTATTCCAGGGATTTAAGTAGTATGGCATATGAGGGTAAGGACAGCCGTTCACATTCTGACTTCTCTTTCATACTTAAAACAGAACAACTTTTAAATTGAATACCTACATCTTATAACAAATGACAAGACATATTTTCATTTTGGATTTAATTATGAAAAGAAAAACAATATAATAACATCATGAGGGAATTTTGGTCTAAGGATACATAGATATAATGATAAGATTCATCATTATTACCTAAGCTAGGGACATATATATATATATATAATTTTATTATCCATATATATCTTTTATTTTATCTAGAAATAGAGCTAAAAATCAATCATAAATGAGGGAAATTGGAATTTAAAAATATAATTCTATAAAAATGTTTAATCTGTTCATTAAGCAATAAATAAAGTTTTACTGTTTAGACACCACAGAGTGAAAGAGACAGGAAGAGAGAGAGAATAGTCTTTCTCTCTCTCTCTCTCTCTCTCTCTCTATATATATATATATATATATATATATATATATGTTCTTGCATAACAATATGTTTCTCATAGCTTCAGTTACAAGTGCTTTGAGTAGGAGAACTACCATAGGGCAATAGTGATTTTCATAAGAGTACCATCTTCTTTTACTTTTGTGCAGGGGAAGCATTGGTACACAGGAGGATGTAGGTACACATGTAGGATGTCTCCATGAGAAAAAAGTAGAATTGTCATTATGATTTCCAGTAATATCAAATATTCCAAAATCTACTTCACCTAAAATTAAGTTGCTTCATTATCATCTCTATCTTTTGCAAAATCAAATTTTACATTGAACCTAAGAATTATGTTAGTTAAAAGTTTGCCTTTTAGGTTCGTGGGAAAATTATAGAGTGTTTCTGTAAATTCCTATTCACCTTACCGTGGGTAGACTTCCTAGTTGCACTCGCCACCCTCCAAACACAATAGGACTTGTCATTTGACATCAGAACAGGAGTCTCACAACTGCATATCTTTGTTTTTCTCTTTTCAACCTTTGAGCTAGTGTTGCCTAACAGTTTTCCTTTACACATTTTTAACTTCATACCCCGCTGTGTTTATTTGTGTTCAAAATAATCTCCTTCCCAGGCATTCTGTCCTGAGATCTGTACCTGCATTAGGACCAAGTGAAGCTTCTCTTTAGTCCCATAGCTGTGCGGATGAAATGGCCGTATTTGAAAGGCTAGCATCATTCATAGTTAACTTGTCATGCTCATATGTCCCATACATGCTCTATTACATAGTAGACAATGTTTTCTTAGGTGCCTCTGCTTATATTTTGCATGTTTCCATGGAAAGGTAAATCTTTCACTTTTATTACCATTGGGTCTTCTAAAATAAATGTAGGATAAAACAGTTTTCAAATTTCTAACAGGATTTTGGAATACCAGGGGAAGACAACCAGGGAAGAGGAAAGAGGTAGAAATGAGAGAGAGAGAATGTGTGTGTGTGTGTGTGTGTGTGTGTGTGTGTGTGTGTGTGTGTGTGAAGACCGAGTGAAGGGCTAGTTCTACAAATCCCAACCCTCCTTGTGCTAGAAATAATGGAAAAGGTTTTAAAAACAAAGGATGAGATGATGTGTGGCAATAAGATACACTGAGACAATACCAGACATAAAATTTATTGAACTGGACCAAAATCCAAACTCGTAACTGTGACACTGAATGAAAATAAGTCTTTATTTGAGCATGTTTTCATGTCATATGTTGACAAATAATTCTAACATTTCTCTCTGCTGAAGACCATATAGCAAGACTCACTGTTTTCTCAAACTAAATCCTTTTAGTTGCTTTATTCTTCATTAAAATAACTTTCCTTACATAATACTGTTTACAGAACAAAATTACTAGTATCTAAAGATTCAAACTCTAATGTAAATTGATCTGTTAAAGCTATTAGCTTTTACTATAAACTTCCTTTATTGTTATAGAACCTAAGCCTGTGTTAATATATAACTGGATGCTGCTCAAGTTGACAAAATGAATATGCAGTTTCTACAGGAACTCAATCATTTGGGTTTTCATGTACACATTTTTCTGTTTTTATACAGTCTATGTCCCCTTTTAGAAAGCAATTACTGTGATTATTTTAGTTTTAGGGAGATATATAAAGTACCAGGCCTTCCAGACACTCTGCAATGTTGCATACAGCAAGATCCCTAAACCTCTGTGCAGTATTTAACTGTACATTGCTATCGTGTACTCTATGGCACAGCATATACACATAAATTGCATTCTGAGTAATATGAGTTAATTTTATATAGAATGTATATGACACTGTTCTCCTTTAAAACATTGTTTTAGACTATGGAACTCTCAAAGGACCCTTCATGTGGCAGAAAAATATCAAAATAAAGTTCTCAAGGGAAAATAGCTACCATTATTTTGGTTGTTCTTTATGATAAAATGTAAGTTTTAGTCACACCCACTTTTTGTCGACAGTGTCAAAAAGCAGTATTGTAAAGGCTTGGCAAATACTGCCACCATCCTGAAAGTTTGAGTTACCAACTTGTGGCAGTATTTTAGAATGCTTTATATTAGCAGTAATTTAATCATTACAGCAAGGGTTACACTTTTTCCTTCCCAAATAGTACCATTCTCTGCTCTTTCAGTGTGACCTTTTCTTTTAGTCTATTTTGGGTTGATCTCCCTTCCTGTCAAATATTCTTCGCTAAAAAGTTTTAAACAGTCCATTCTCATGATCTTTAAGGCTGGATTTCTCAGTCTCAGTCCTTTTTTTTTTTGTCCTCAGCCTGGCACAGGACACTCTCCAACATCTCAAGCATAGAAATCCCTCTGTTTTATCTTGATGACTTACATACTTTCCACATGTCAGGCTCTCAGGGCTCTACCTTATTTCTTTTTGTTTCTCCCCGAGGAAACGACTCCAGCTGTGCTCTCGCAATCATCACAGTTACCCTGAGTGACACAAAATGGTTTTTCCATGTGGTTTTCTATTGGTGAAATTATTAAGGCCACTCCACGTAGTTAAAAGGAGATTTATTTAAAGGCATAACTTACAAATGAAGAGATAGGTAGGTTGAGGGTTCTGGGAATAATGCAGCGTAGTCCGGTGATGTTCTCTGGAGAACGCTCCTCCATCCACGTCTACCATCAGGGCTCCCAGCAGCAAGAGAGCACTGCACATTCGGATCTCCGGTCTTCAGGGCCCTCCCTTGGCCCCGCCTTGTAGGTGTGACAGTTACCAAAGCCTCAATGGGGGTTGGAACTTCCAGACCAAAGCTAAAATGGCTACCCACTACAGTTTTCTGAGAAGAAAATCCTGAAAGAGCATAGTTCTACATTAACAGGTGGAAATGTCAGTGTACCCGATATGCTGGTCAGTTTTATGTGAATTTAGCACAACTATAATCACCTGGAAATAACACCTCATTGAGGAATTGCATCCATGGATGGCCCATTAAGCATATATCTGAGGCTTTTTCTTAATGATAATTGCTGCAAGAGACACCAAACCATTGTGGGTGGGGCCAACCCTAGGCAGGTGGGCCTGAGTTCTGTAAGAAAAGCTGCTGAGTAAGCTGTTGAGAGCAAACCAGTAAGGAGCAATCCTCTATGATCTTTGCTTCAGTTCCTGCCTCCAGGTTCCTGTCTTGAGTTTCTGCCCTTACTTCCCTAGATAATCAACTGTGACATCAAACTGTAAGCTAAATGAAACTCTTACTTACCTCAATTTGGTTTGGTCAGACTATAACATCCCTCAAATACACATGCATATTTAATTTTATTTCTTTCCCTTTATTACTTGCTTAGTAATTACAAACCTAGAATTTGGAATAAGCATCTGGGATTCAAATGGTCACCACTTCAGTAAATTACTCAAATGGATTTGATAAGTTGTTTAACCTCTGAGTTTCAATCTTCTTAACAATAAAACAGAAGTAGTAGGGTGCTTTTCTATGATTGGAGATGTGCTTAGAAAAGGACTCTAACTATAATATGATACAAATTTACTGTGTCATTGCAAAAA
>CABHPP010137693.1:0-16489 GCA_902168425.1 Peromyscus attwateri | reverse complement strand
GTAGAGATGGTGTGGTGGTTTGAAAGAAAATGGCCCGCAAAGGGAGTGGCACTGATAGGAGGTGTGGCCTTGCTGGAGGAAGTGTGGCCTTGTTGGAGGAAGTGTGTCACTATGGGGGTGGGCATTGAGGTCTCCTATGTTCAAGCTACTCCCAGTGTCTCAGCCCACTTCCTGTTGCCTGCAAGATGTAAGACTCTCAGCTGCTTCTCCAGCATGTTAGCCTGCATGCCGCCATGCCCCACCATGATGATAATGGACTGAACCTCTTTACTGTAAGTGAGCCGCCCCAATTAAATGTTTTCTCTGTAAGAGTTGCCGTGGTTACAGTGTCTCTTCATAGCAATAGAAACCCCAACTAAGACAGATGGAGAGCAGAATGGGTCACAACCATGTCAAGGCAGAACCACTAAAGTCACACAGTCTCCATATGAACCACAGAACACATCAGAGACTGTATTCTGTTTCCATCAAAACAAATCCTAGGATCTTGGAGAAGTCCTTTAACCTCATCAAACTTTAACTTCCTCATTTGAAAAAAATAAGAATAATACTCACTCCATCTGAATCTTACAACTAGTGTGCCTGACAAGAATGTGTTCTTTCTGGTGAATGTCACACTATTGCAAGACACACACCAGGACCTACCAAGCACCTGAGAAGGGAAGCCTGCTCTCTCCATTCCCAGCCCCTCCCTGGGGGACATGTGCAGGACATCCCATTTGTTGATTTTTTTTTTTTTTGGTTTTTTTTTGAGACAGGGTTTCCCTGTGTAGCTTTGCGCCTTTCCTGGAACTCACTTGGTAGCCCAGGCTGGCCTCGAACTCACAGAGATCCACCTGCCTCTGCCTCCCGAGTGCTGGGATTAAAGGCGTGTGCCACCACCGCCCGGCTTCCATTTGTTGATTTTTAAAAGTAAACTTAGCTTTTGAAACCCGGAGAGACGAGGCTGAACATGAAATGTCAGTCAAAGTGTCTGAAATACATACTTTGTTAGTTTTACATGTGTTTGTGTGTGGTACAGGTTGGTGCACAAGTGCATGTTTGTGTGTGTATGTGTGTGTACATGTGTGGGAGGCCAGAGGTCAATATTTGATGTTGTATTTGTTACTTTTCTGCTGCTGGGATAAAAACACCATGAACAAAAGACAATTGTGGAAGAGAGTTTATCTTGACTTACAGTTTCAGAGGAATGAGAGTCTATCATGGTGGGTGGGCACGGCAGCAAGCCGAAGGCATGGTGGCTGCCTCAAGAAGCTGAGAGACCATGTCTCAGCCACAAGCAGGAAGCAGAGAGAGCAAACTGGAAATAGGGTGAGGTTATATCATCTCTGGTGGGACAGACTTCCTCCAGCAAAGCTGCACCCCCTAAACTTCCCCAAATGGTGCCACCAACTGGGAATGAAGTTCAAATATGCAGCCCTATGGGGGACATTTCTCATTCAAACACCCTTCTTCACCAGCCCGCCATCTTGTTTGTTGAGGTAGGGTCTCTCATCAAAACTGGAGTCCATTGATTCAGCTAGACTGACTAGCCAGTGAACTTCAGAAATCCTCTAGTCTCCCTCTCCCCAAAGCTGGGACTAGAGGCACATGCCATCATGCCTGGTTTTTTTGTTGTTGTTGTTCATTTTTTTTTTTTGTTGTTGTTTTTAACCAGGCATGGTAAAATGTGGTTACTAAAGATCTAGACACAGGTCCTCATCATCGCACATTAAGCATTTGACCAAATAAACCATCTCTCTAGCCCCTACTTGGTTAGTTTTTACAGGTAGAAAAATGCCCTCCATTGGTCTGTAAACTAAAATATATATAATCAATGTGTAAAGAGGGAAGTCAGTTAAAGAGTTTATTAAGTCAGGTGTGGTGACAGACACCTGAAGTCACAGCATCAAGGAGACTGGGGAGGGGGGTGAATGGAAGCAGACCCCCTGTAAGACAAATTGCTAAACAGTCTGATTAATAATAATAAAAAAAAAACCCAGGCCAGATATTGGGGTGAAAACTGAGAGATCAGAGAAGCAGAAAGAAGCCAGCCACATTCTTACGGCTAGAAATCCTCAACCAAAGAGAGCTACTTCCTGTATACTCACGCCTATATACCTTTCTGTGCCCTGACATCTTACTTCCTCTCTCCACCCAGCTACATCACTTCCTGTCTGTCTGTACAGACCTCCAGACCTCTATGGTTAATTAGTGCTGGGATTAAAGGTGTGTGCCACCACTGCCCTGCTCCGTTCCCAGTGTGGCCTTGAACTCACAGAGCCACTGGAAGTATCTTGTTTTTGTTTTTGTTTTTGTTTTTTTTTTGATGGCCGCCTTGCCCCTTCTAAGCTGTCTTTGGTGTGATTCTCATGAGAGTTACTAGTAGGATATCTGTGGGCAATAGTTCCACAGTGCGATTTGCTCTGGGGAATGGCAGCTGTAAGTGGTAGTTCGTGATCTTTTAATTCTGACTGCCTGGAGTGCCATGTTGAAAATGAGTCCCAAGAAATACTTGCCTTAAGTGTTTGGTACCCGGCCCTAAGTAGTGGGCGCCATTATCAGGAACAGGTTTCTTGTCCCCGGGAAGGTGGCTCGTACTACAAAGTGAGAAACTCAGAGTCACCAGGACCAATGGTTGGCAATGATAAACATGCAGATTCAAATTTAAGAAATGGAGCTGGAATGCGATGATCATGTCAAAGGCGTGTTCATTACAGGGTTGTGGCGACGCCAAACAAGGCAGAGGCCAGAAAAGTTATCAGAATATCCAGAATTAGATTTGCAAGGCTCCCGGGAGGCCAGACTGGGTTGAGTCTGCAGGTTTGGGATGCCGAAGGGGAGCGGGAAGGGGATAGAGGTGAAGGCTGCGGAGCAGGGAAACTTGTGCATTGACTTTTAACCCAGTGCTCTTTTCCATTAAATATTTATCTGGTGGCACTCTGCAAAGCTGGAGGCTTTTCACCCTTGTACCTTGTATGGAAGGGAGAACAGCGGGGTAAGGGTCCCGTTTGCTCTCTCTGTTAGGAAAGAACAGTTGTATTTACCCACATGTGGCAATAGTGCCTCAGATAACTGAAGCAAAGGGAAGTTACAGCCCTCTGAGACATTCTTCAGTGGCTGAGCTGAATGCTTTCATAAGCCATGGAAAGTGAACATTTTATATATATATATATATATATATATATATAAAACATATGCCATCCTTTCAAAAAGGGACAGAGTGAAATGTGCAATGCAGTTAGTGAGGCAATTGCTACGTATTCTTAGGAGGCAGAAAAAGGAGGATGAGGACTTCTGTCCAGCGTGGAGTAGAGGAGAAACAATGTTAAAGGCAGGGTCAGACATGGGCTCAATGCCGCGGTTCCAATAGGAGACACTGTTTTCATATCTAACCTCCAATTATACATCCCTGTGAATCTTTATCGTCGGTTCGACTGGGTTTGGAATTGCCAAGGACACACACAGCTGGCCCTATCTTGGAGATACTTCTAAAGAGGTCTCACTGAGCTCCAGTGCTCATCTCCTCTTCCTCCTGCCTGCAGATGTAATGTGACCAGCTGCCTCACAATCCTGCCACCAAGATCTCCTTGCCAAATGGACTCTTCCCTCTTGACCTGGGAGCCAAAATTAATCCTTTCCTCAGACACATTCTTGTCAGGTGTCCAACCATAACAATGAGAAAAATGACTCTATAATCCCAAAGGAAGATACCAATTAAGTAGAATCACATCCTTTGCAGGCACTCTGAAGGAATTGTAGACAATCATTCTCCTACAATTTACGTCCACCATTCCTTCTTTCTTGCTTTGATATTGAGCATGTATGCCCTACTTGACCTGGCATGTCTCTTAAGAGTGTGGTGCCTGACCCTTCTGTTAACAACTCACTTTTATGATTTAGAATTTAATATTATCTGAAGGCTCATACATTAAAGGCGTATTATCCAATGGCACTGCTGGGATCTAGGGAAATCTTCAGGAAATGGGACTTAGTGAGAGGCCTTTAGTTTGCCGGAAGCAGAGTAGGTGGATCCTGGCCCTTCTTCCTGTCTCTCATTCCCTAGTGATGCGGTCAATGGTTTTGTTCCATTGTGCCCTCCAGCAGCGGTGACTCAGGAGCAATAAGGCCAGCAAACCACTGACCTCCAATAAATACTATGAACCAAAATAAAGCTTTGTTCTTTATAAGTTAATTATCTTAGGTATTTCATTGTAGTAACTGAAAGCCAACTAACACATTCCTTTTGTGTCTGCCCTCACATTCATTCTCTCAGAGCAGAACAGAGAAGCTAGCTGTTTCCTCACTAGCCAAAAACAAAATTATTGGGACCAAACTGTGTCAAACGGCATCCTTTTCTCCATAGAACACAACATATTTCAGAGCTGTCCGGGATCTCTTTGTAGAAGGAAATGAACATGCTGTTTAAGAATGATGTTGAGCCAGACAATGGTGGTGCATGCCTTTAATCCCAGCACTTGGGAGGCAGAGGTAGAGGCAGGCAGATTTCTGAGTTTGAGGCTGGCCTGGTCTACAGAGTGAGTTTTAGGACATCCAGGGTTACACAGAGAAGCCCTGTCTTGAAAAACAAACAAACAAAAAGATGGTAAGTTCATTCATAGCTGGCTGAATGACTATTTCTTTAGAGTTGATGGCTATCTGTTACTTAGAAGGAAAATAGTAGGTCTTTGTTCTCTGACTTGGACAGAGGTTTAACTTAAGAACAGATATGAAATGGAGATAGTATGTTTATCAGATGTTACGGTTTGAACTGCTAAGCTCATGAGTTTGAATACTTGGTCTTCAGGTAGTAGTGCTGTTTGGGGAGGCTGTGGAATCTTTAGGAGGGGTTAACTTGAGGAAGTGGGTTTCTGGGGAGCTAGCCTTGAGGGTTATACCCTGAAGCCACCTCTACTAGACTCCCTGCGTTCTTTCTGCTGTTGAGATGTAACAACTGTGCAACAAGTCACTATGCCTTCCCTGCCATGGTGGACTCACACTCCCCACAGTGGTGGGTCCGTTTAAATCTTTGAAGTTGCTTCTGTTGGGTATTCTAATCACAGCAACGAGAAAGCAACTCATATATCAGATACACAAATATGGAAAGGTTAAGTAAAACCAAGTAAGAGGTGCTAACTGAGTGAATGATAAACAAAAGCAAAAGAGTGCCCATATAACTGTAATAACAAATTTCACCCCTAGCCGTGCATTAGACACCATGGAGAATAGGTTTAAATTAGTAATACCTTCACAGTTAGTTAAACTTTTAGGAGGAATGAGAACAAAACCGGACACTATGTAAGATGAACGGACACTATGACTAAGAGCCTTCTTTAGATATCATGATTCAGTATGGGGCCAATTTATGTGACAACCACGTCAGATTGAGTTAAACGCAAACAAAGCGAAGCTCCAAAGTGGTGGACACTTTCTATTACTAAGCCTATAGAAACGTACGTGTAAAAACCAGTGAGACAGAGAGAGTCAAAGACAGAGTGTGCAGGACGTCCCCAGCCATCTACTTCTGCAAACCAAGCTCTACTTTGGACACTGATGCATGGGGAACCAAGCCTTCAACCCATGTGCCTTTGTGGGGAACATATTGAGATCTGAATGGCAATAACGTATTCGGTAAGAAGGTCTTCTATGCCTTGTGGTTGGTTAATTAGTTCATGGGTATATTCATTCATTCAACAAGTATTTATTGAGTTGACCGTGTGCTCCAACAAGGCTGTACTAGGTGAACCTTAGAAGGTTCATTCTGTTCAGGTGAAGAAGAATGTAATTAGATTCTGATTAGCCGAAGAATATTTTTTAACAGGCCGGGCGGTGGTGGCGCACGCCTTTAATCCCAGCACTCGGGAGGCAGAGGCAGGCGGATCTCTGTGAGTTCGAGGCCAGCCTGGTCTACAGAGTGAGATCCAGGAAAGGAGCAAAGCTACACAGAGAAACCCTGTCTCGGAAAAAAAAAAAAAAGAATATTTTTTAACATTTACCCTGAACAGGCACAGACTTACAAGATCTAGTCTAAGGTGCACACATTCCCATCCTATGATATTAAGGACCTCAGCAGCAGTCACAGGAATTGCTGAGAAATACAGAGCATCTAGATTCCATTCTAGATGACCTGGGCCATGGGTAAGGGGGCCTTGAACAAAGGATCGAGGAAGGAAAAGAAGGAAAGGCCAGGAGAGAGGGCTAAACACTGGGTGCAAGCAACAGAGAAGGCCCCAAAGCACCCACTCTTAAATCGGAATGGATGGAAACTGATAATGTAAAGGCTGGGAAACTGGCCACACTTTCTCACAGAATATTGTTCTGTCTATCTACCTTCTCCAAGTCTATCCTATTCTGTTTCACAGACTTGTTACTCCGCCTCCACCGAGAACAATGAAATTCTTGTTGTATTTCTTGCTTGGTTAGAGGGTCAGTATTTTCTTTCCTTTTGCTTTTTAGCTAGCACTTCACCAAGATTTCTCCTTGATTGATACACATACAATGCAAGCACTCTTACACACACACACACACACACACACACACACACACACACACACACACGGTTGTTTGGAAGCTCAAGAGCATATGCTATGCAAGCAACAAGGACTGAAGTAAGTATTGATCCCATGGTTAATGAGGCCATTAGCTCAAGACCAAACCTTAAATGGGGTTCACATGGAATCCCCAGAGCTCCGTTGTGACTCTCCCATAGGAACCCTTGGCCCTAATTGCCTCCGGGGCATACCAGTCGTCCAACTCTGTGGACTACATCTCTCAAGCTGAACTCGCTTATGAGTACCGAGGATATTGTCTTTAGGAATTGACCAAGGCCGGTAAGCAAGGAGCTCATACCATGCTGAAACTAGTACAGTAGAGCACGTAAATCCCAGAATGCCCTGGGAAGATGGCATTTATTCCCTGGATTTCTATGTATAGTCCTGTGCTAGCTAAGACAGATGAATAGATAGATACATGTATATAAATATATAATATGAATATAAGTACATATTATATATGATTACAGAAACCTTGAGTGTGTTTATTGTAGAAATGAACAGGATAAGAATGATTGGAATTAAATAGCTTGTCCAGCGTAGTCAAGCAGGTAATAGAGTTAAAATTCAAGCCAAAATGAACTTTAGAGCAAAGTGTGCGCTACTGTTGGAATGAATTGGCCCACACCAGCCCTGCATTTGAACAATATATTGGTCTTAAGGGAACCCCATAGCTAATGAACTACAATCTAAATTGATGAACAAGTAGGTTGTAACCTAACCAAAGAGTAACTATTATAGCTAAGTAAGTGAGCCTCAGCCAGTCACAGCAGCTAACCCCTCAGCTAACCCTAGGATGAAGGCTACCAAATTATGCCCCGATTAGACAAACACCAGACGGCACCCATCAGGTAATATCTGCTTGTCCTTTCTTGTCTCTCTGGTTATTAAAATAGATCCTCACAGCATGTGTGTATGTGACAGGGTAGGATGGGTTGGGGGTAGGGGTGAGGTAAACTGTATTTTCAGCTGGATTGGTTCTAGAATGCATTTCTTGCTCAAATAAACTTGCTTAGTTGAACTGGACACAGTTTTTCTTTTTCACAGTGTCTATATGACACAATTCAGTCTCCTTCTTAGAAATAGACTAATGATTAACGGGGCTCAGGAGGGTAGGGCGGGAAGCCAGAGAAGAATCAGAGGCCAACGGTGCATTAGATCAAAGTCAAGAGTCCAACACTGCCAGTCCCCACCGGGCCTTCCCTCCTCCCCTTCCCTGCCTGTTTCTTTACCAGTCTGGGAGAGGTGAGAGCCTAGAGAGATGGAGGAGCCTTGAACTAGGTCTGATGATATGCCCCGAGAACACAGCTCTGTAGGTGAAATAAAGGAGCCAGAACTGCCCATTCTCCTCCAGTGGGAGTTCCTACTGAATGGGAAGTAGGCGTTTGGTGCAGAGTACTTACATCTTCATCACAGCAGATACTCAGACCAGACTGTTCAATAACAGTCACTGTTGCAGATGGGAGAGCAAAAAGAAGGCACCAGATGCCCAGACAGAGTCCACAGCTGAAGTTAAAAGTGTTGTTCGAATCTAAGATGGTCTTACAATAAAAAACCCAGAGCCAGATATCAGGGTGAAAGCTGAAAGATCAGAGAAACAGAATAGCCAGCCGCTAGTTCTTACCTCTATGAAATCCTCAGCCTAAAGAGAGTGCGTGCCTGTTTCCTCATGCCTTATATACCTTTCTGCCCAGACATCACTTCCTGGTATTAAAGGTGTGTGTGCTTCCCAGTACTGGGATTAAAGGTGTGTGCCACCACACCTGGCTCTGTTTCCAGTGTGGCCTTGAACTCACGGAGATCCAGGTGGATCTCTGCCTCCCGAGTGATAGGATTAAGGTTGTGTTCCACCACTGCCTGACCTCTATGTCTAATGTAGTAGCTGGCTCTGTCCTCTGATCCTCAGACCAGTTTATAGGGTACAGAATATATCACCACACAAAGGAGCACTGTGTGCATGAAGGAGGCTGAGAAAAGTGTTTGAGAAGCCTGGAGGCTCCCACCAAACCTCAGCTTCTGCGATGTCTGGCTCAGAGTCTGCAGAATGAAAACACGAAGCCAGTGGTTGCTTTTGACTTTAGATAGGAAGCAGGAAGTTGAGATGGCATTTCAGGGAAGAGGGACATGTCAGTGAAGTCCTGTAAGCAGGAGTGAGTGGGTAGAGGGAGGGAAAATGCCGTGGTTTGTACTGGGAAGGGAAGGCATAGTACTGGGTGGTTGGGTGGGCCTGACAAATACAGACCTTGAAGACCTAAAGCACACCATATGATATGTTTCCATTTGGGGGTCTCGTGAGCCTCTCACACTTGTCCCAAACTGAGCCTTGCATCCCATTTTCTTATATCCAAATGGATGATAACTGTCACTCTACATGCTCAGACTCAAAAAAATCATAGAGTTAGTCTTGACCTTCCCGCCCCCCTCCCAAACCACACTGAGTCCCCTGGGAAGAATTACCCATATATAAGTGATCGTTCCAGATTCAAGAATGAAAGCCCTTCTACCCACTCCACTCATCTCCCTGGTTCAGTCCCCCATCACATCCTACTTAGGTCAACATTATGGTCCCCGAATGACCGCCTGCTTCTAGTCTACGGCAGAGGCATAAATTTGAGGCAGACTGAACCACTCCCCGTTCTAAGGCCTTCATCAGGGGGTCGGATCTATCTAAGTGAAAGGCCAACATCCTCCAGTCTCCTCTGCCTCTTCCACTCTCTGCTCTTCGGCTTCCTCTCCTCCCGGCCTCTCCCCCACCGCTCCTCCCTGTCTAACCTTATTCATCCCCTCGTTACCATCAGCCGCTCCAGCCACAGCCACGCTGTACCTCCACAGCCTTTGTGGTCTCTGTCCTTCTCTCTGGAATGCACTTCCCTCAGATACTAGTTTAGTTTCCTTAGACCTGTGTCTTTAACATCGCCTCCACCGTCCGAGTGTTGCTTCTCACCTAACCCCCCAATGCATCACTGTTTCTCCCGGCATTGGCTCTTCCTTGCTTATTTTTCTTCATCATGTTAATGACGTTCATCTAACATCATTGTGTATTTAATTTACGTCTGTCTCTTGCAACTCGAATATAAACTCCATTGAGTATATTTGTCCATTGTCCATAACTGTAATAAAAATCTCTGATCCTGTACCCTTTTCATAGTTCATAGTGACTCACATTTAAGGACAAGGTGTTGGCATCATTTTGCTCCGCTATTGACCTCATAGGGCTAACATCACAATGATGGGAGCCTATGTGAGAAGGAGAGATCACAGGATGAGACAAGAAACTGGGAGAGCATGCTACTTTAAGATCCGTGGGAATGCTTCAAGACACTTAGCAACCTCCAGCCATGCCCCACCTCTTAAAGGTCCCACCACATCCTAACTGATCCCCCCACATTAGGCACCACATTTCCAGCCCATTGGCCTTTAGATGACACAGTTAAACCATAATACAAACCAGAACAACAAAGATCAGAACTTGTGTCTGTTTTATTGATTGCCCTAGAACAAGGCCTACCATATTTAACAACAAATTTATGAATGAATGAGTGGGTAAGTGACAAGGAGAATGTTGAAAGTAGTCACAGGAACTGCAACAATAATAAGACTTTTGTTTTTTGAAAAAGGGCCTCACTAAGTAGCTCTGGCTGGTGTAGATCTCACGGGGAATCTGCCTCTACCTCCTGATTGCTGGGATTAAAGGTATGGACCACAACACTTGGCTCAATAATAACACTTTTAAGTTTAAGCTTTTCTCTGTTTATTTGTTCAAACCCTATCTGGGTGCAGAAAGACTCCCCTTGGCTGTCTATCTGCCTTTGCCTGGGGGCATCCATCGGGTGGTAGTTCTGCAGTTTAACTGAACACGCTTTCGATGGTGTCTTGGGTTGAACTGTATACAACCCCCAAAAGATAAGAAGTCCTAGTCTCTAGGACCCTTGAATGTGACTTTATGTGAAAATAGGCCCTTTACAGAGATAATCAAGTTGAAACTGGGTCACTAAGATAGGCCCTTCTCCGATGGCTGATGTCCTTATAAAAAGAGAACATTTAGAGTCAGAGCCAGACACAATCAGAGGGAAGTCAAGGCAAAGATGTACATAGAGAAGTTGGGCATGCGTGCAAAGATGGAGGCAGAGATTGGACGGATGGTACCACAGCCAAAGAATTCCTGGAGGTACTAGAAGCCGGAAGAGGCAAAGAACACTTTCTCCCTCGGAGTTCTCAGAAGAAACCACTCCACGAGTGGATGACCTATGCCAGCCTCCAAGATAGGGAGACATTCTGTTGGCCAAGACCACAGTTTGCAGCGCTGTTTCAGCAGCCCTGGGGACCTAGCACAGATGGAAGACTCAGCCTTACCAGGTGGGCACCCTGCCTTGGGTAGAAAATAGAAAAGCTCAGACTTCATCTTGCCCAGGGGCTGACAGATGGGATGTGGAGATGAATGGGCTAGATATGGTAAATTGTGAACCTGATAAGGAAGCACAGAAGAGCAATGTGGAGCCTGAGTGGGCACAGCAGAGCAACGTTTGGTCATGGCCATAGCCTCGTCCTTGCCACAAGCAAGTCACTGTACTATCTAGGACCTTAGGCTGTCAGCAGCAAAATGAATTTCTTTTCTTTCTTCTGTTTTACAAAAGCTTTGTGTCTGTATGAGTGCATGCCGTGGGCATACAGGTACCTGCTGAGTCCAGAAGAGTTTGTCAGATGGAGCTTGAATTACAGGCAGTTGTGAGCTGTCTGGTATGAGTTCTGGGAACTCAGCTCTGGTCCTCTGGAAGAGCAGCAAGTGCTCTTAACCACTGAGCAGTTTCTCCAGACCCCCAAATAAATTTCTAGAGCAGTGGTTCTTGACCTGTGGATCACCACCCCTTTGGGGTTCAATGACCTTCTCACAGGAGTCACCTAAGACCATTGGAAAACACAGGTATTTACATTACGATCCAAAACAGTAGCAAAATTACAGTTATGAAGTAGAAATGAAAATAATTTTGTGGTTGGGGGTCACCATACATGAGGAACTGTGTTAAAGGGTCACAGCATTAGGAAGATTGAGAACCACTGTTCTGATTAGGAAGATTGAGAACCACTGTTCTAAAGCATCTCTGGTCTGCAGCTGCAGCTGGCCCTCCATGCCCCATGGTTCTTTGACATCTTCAAAGATCTGGGTGCCAGCCAAAGGCCAGAGGAGAATACACTGAATATAATGGTGGTCGGGAAAACATTTTTGAAATTGCTACTGATCTACTAAGCCCAATTCAACAATTTAAAAACCTAACATGTACCCCTCCACTGGCTTTTCCTTGGCATTCATTCCTAGCTTGGGTGGCACTATTGGCAAAAAATGAGTGATGAGAAGCGTTTGTGCTTGAGTATGTGCTAGGTCCAGAGTGGTTACAGCTAAATTCAGCCTTCTGAGATCTCTCAAGTTCAATTCACAAGCAGACGTGGAGGGGAAAAAAAAATCACAAAAAGGAGAGTCTAAATGAAGATAATTTTTGGTCTGTTAGAAAATAGATTTGTACAGAAAGGCCCAAAATAATGCATAATTGGCAAGCTTATTGTCAATTCTGCCACTTTAGTCCCAGCAGAATTATATGTCAGTTAGATAAACTGCTATAAATAATTATCGGCTGTGCAAAAATTAGATGCAGACAGAGAAGCGAGTGTCCTGCGGGATCTGAAACTCTGAAACATGCAGACTTGGAAACCGCTCATCGCCTCCATGTCTGCCCTACGGTGAACCCAAGACGTGGTTGTGGAGGGGTGGGATGGTGCCAAAGGCTAAAAAAGTCCAATCCGAGACACAGTGGTGCCTAAGTCAGAAATGGGCCTTTGAGGATATGCGTGAGACACCTGTTCCACTCAAGAAGTCACAATATGAACAAATAAAAAGGTCGTTTTTAAAAATCCGTTCAACACAGCCTGATGAGAAGCAACCATTTCCCCGCAGAAGACATGGGAGCTACAGGATGCACATGGTCACTGCTGTTCTGAGCTTCTACATTCAGCCCGAATCCTGAAAAACGGTGGAGGAAAGAGCAAACAGTTAACTCTGAGAGAGTAACCGGAACTTAATGAAAGAACTCTTTGAAGCTGTGAAATGGAGAGCTACCGCACCATGGGGAGCCAAGGCCAAGCAAAGCACCAGGGATAGCCTGTGGGGAAGTCCTAAGACGGTAAAATGAAATATCCAGAGAAAAATGAGGAGGAAGAGCCCATAAACAAGACAGAGTTAAGGATCCAGAAGGACCGCAGACAATGGCCTGGCGAACACTCTGCTTCACTGAAGTTCTGCGAAGTTGGGAGTGTGCATTAATTTCCCCAAGGTCTTACAGACTTAGAAAGTCAACTCTGGACGATC
Source organism: Peromyscus attwateri (assembly GCA_902168425.1). Lineage (NCBI taxonomy): Eukaryota > Metazoa > Chordata > Mammalia > Rodentia > Cricetidae > Peromyscus > Peromyscus attwateri. Next base: position 3,601 of record CABHPP010137693.1, on the reverse strand, counting down.
CTACGTCGCCACGTTCATCATCGTTCCACCTCCCTAACCCTCTTTAATTTATTCCTCTTCCTGTCCAACTGAAAATGTGTTTAATTCAGAGTATTCCCCTCCCTCCCTTCCCTCCTCCTCCTCCCCCCCTCCCCACCTCTTTCTGTGTTTCAACAAGGTCTCAGGCAGTCCACACTGGTCTTGAGTTCACTATGTAGTCCAAGGCGGCTTCTTATGTCTGAGCCTCCTGCCTTAGCCTCTGAAATTCTGGGACTACAGATGTGAGCCACCACACCAAGATTTTTCTTTTCCTGAATAATAGTTTTTTTAAATGTTGCTTTTCTTAAAACACAAAATTTCTGTGCTTAACGGGAATCCTGCTGTTTAAAGGGTTGTAGGAGAATTTTTTTTAGCACTTAACTTTCCTTCTTGACATGTCATGCTGTTTGTAGAGACGGTCCTCATCCTCTTTTTTTTTTCTTTCTTTTGTAGCCATATGACACCCACCATGCCCATGACCATGCCTTTTGACCTAGTCAGTTGTGGACGGCAAAGCAGTTGGACTATTTCCAGTTGTGGCCACGAACGGTGCCAGTGCTGTTGCGTGTGTGGAAGTGTGCTTATAGGAAAATGAGAAACACTCAGGAGTAGGGTGCTGGGCCAAAAGGCTGACGCTTCTGTGGTCGGGATGGACTTGGCCAAATTTCCTTCCGTTCAGGTTTCGACAAGTGTAATTCTAAAACGAGATTTGAGAGATCATGTTTTCCTATAGCCGTGTTCTTGAATGTCCCACAGGCTACGTGACTTCATCCAAAATTAGAAACTGTGACCCAGCAGGGAACATTCTTGACTTATCTGATTCTCAGAAACAGCCCTGGCTCCCTTGACTTGCCAGAGCAGGCTAATACAGTTACCATTTATTCAATAGAATCACAACCATGTACTTAAAAAACAAATAAACAAACAAACAAACAAAAAACCCTCATACATACGTGATCATTAACACTAAGAACTTCCTGTGTTCTGTCTTTCCTCACTGCTGAATAGGTCTCCATTAAATTTCCCAACAATCTAGTGGCTACCGAGCAGGGATGCTTCCCACTTTTGTGATTATGCTGAAGACTGAACCTAGGGCCTTGTACTTGAGAGGCAGGCATTCTACCACGGATTCTACCTCGGAGCTGTTACTCCCAGCTAGCGAGGCTGCACTAGCCAAGGTTTGCTAAGATTATTCCCACTATGGAAGATCACTTTGTCAAAATACACACTGGGAATTGCAGGAAGTAGAGGGATGGCACCAGGGACGTGCTGTCTTTGCTATCTCATTTTTCAAACCCTTCTGGCTAATGAGGCAGGAGGAGTTAATTGTCCACATCCGGTAGTTAAAGTGGTCTTGCTAGAATAAAGGAAATGAGCCCATAGGAAACTAAACATTAGGCAGTGTTGTTGAGTTAATGGAGGAAGGCTTTCTCTAAGGGAGGTGCTCGGCTCACTGGTGTCTGAATCGTTGAGACAAGTGGGTTCTTAGAAGGCCCTTGATAAGGACTTATTCCAGTTCCCGTCCAGTCTCTGTCACGGTGCTTGGTCTGTTTGGCATAATTATTGGCAAAAGCGAAGCCATGTACTGTGCCACGCAGATCAGTGCTCTGTGGGAAACACCTGGCTTCTCTTGCTTTGATTCCCAGAAAATCTTCCTCCCTTTTCTTTCTTTCCTTCCTTCCTTCTGCCCATCTTTCCTTCTTTCCTTCCTTCCTTTCTTCTTTTCTTCCTTCCTTTTTTCCCTTCCTTCCTTCCTTCCTTCCTTCCTTCCTTCCTTCCTTCCTTCCTTCCTTCCTTCCTTCCTTGCTGCCTTCCTGCCTTCCTGCCTTCCTGCCTTCCTGCCTTCCTCCTCCCTTACTCTCTCTCTCTCTCTCTCCCTTCTCCCCACCTCACTGAAATTATTTTCTGGTGAAAATTTTTCAAGCATAGAAGAAGGTGGCAGTAAAAAGTGTGGTAGCCCACATACGCTCACCACTTTAGCCATTATCACCAGGGATGCGGATGTGGCCCAGGGGTAGAACACTTGCCTAACATGCCCAGGGCCCTGGGTTTGATCCCCAGCACTCCAAAAATAATGATACAGTAACTACTACCTCACAACCAATCTTGTTTCCTCTCTGTCCCCCACCAATACTCCTCTACCTTCTGGAAACCTCAAGTAGTCTATTTACAATTTTCAGGCACTAATACATTTCCAATGCTCCTAGAGTTCTTCCTGCTCTGTGGAGAAGCAGATAGGGGAGAAAGGAAGCTGAGGACTCCATGGGGAAAAAAAGCATGTTTTAGAGGAAGGATGGCCTAGCTGGTGTATTACCCTGGGTGCTGTCATTACCCTGGGATGTACCAGTGGGGTGGTACAATTCAGTCTAAGGTTCTTGTGTGCTTAGCCATAGGTTCTGTCCTGTCTCTTGCAGGGGTTGTCCCTGTTGAGTTGTGCAAGGGACACACAGGAAGGACCTTCCCTGAAACCGTGCACTGACCTTGGAAGATGATAACTTTAACGTGAACCCCTCTGAACATGATAGTCTTGGTACAAATGGGTACTTTGTTACAGTTTGAATATCATCCTGGGTTTTTTCTAGTCTTTCACAATCCGGCTTCTGAATTTCACCAGGCTCTTGTCCCGATTCCTCTACCCTACACAACACTTAAATTCCAAAAAGCCCTCATCCCTTGACAGTCTTCATTAGCCACCCTGAATTGGAAGATTGTTTCTTCCTTCTTTTAAATGCACACGTGAGCATGTATGTGAGTGCATGTTAATCCGTGCGTGCATGCATGTGGCATATGGATGCCAGAGGACAAGCTCAGAAGTCATCCTCAAGAATTCTGTTCACCATAAGACTTGGAGAAACTGAGCTGAAATTACCTAGAAGTCTCCCTGGGGACTAGCTTTCATAGTTTTCAAAGGTGCTATGCAAGCTGCCAATGGGGAAAAGCAGCCTACAGTCCTGCTCAGCTGTGAAGCCTGGGAAGCTCGGCCATGGGGACACCCCCAAGGGTGCATTAGTGGCACTCACATCTCCAGGGTAACCAACAACTGTCTGAACAGACTTAAGGCCAACTGTGGGAATTCCCAGCCACTCCCCCAGCTACATGACCCGATGTGCATTGGCAAGACGCTTATTCATCACGTCCTACATAATCCGTGTACTGTGTGATCACACAATCCATGCGCATGCGTGTTGTAGCTACGTAAGCCCATATGCGCATGTGCAGGCAGAACCTATAAAAGCAGATTCCACCTATTCCTCCCCTCTCTTCTTGCACAATCATTCCATAGGCCTAAGCACGTCTTTCCTATTCCCTTCCCTTAATAAACTCTTACAGGGGATTTCATTGTACCTCGTGGCTTTTCTTGCACAGTAAACAGCGCCACTTAATGAATAACATTGCGCTGCTTGGTAAATAACACCAACACTATAGGAGGGAATTCATGACCAGTACTGTAAACCTCACCAGCTACCCTTGCCTGTCTTAAACCAGTGTGATTTCTAATTCTAAATACTTATACCCACAGGTAAGGACAGCTCTCACCTCTCATGAAAGAAGTTTTGTTGTTGTTGTTGTTGTTGTTGTTGTT
>CABHPP010137692.1:5309-26545 GCA_902168425.1 Peromyscus attwateri | reverse complement strand
AGAAAGAAAGAAAGAAAGAAAGAAAGAAAGAAAGAAAGAAAGAAAGAGAAGTCTAACTAGGACAGACCTTATCTCAAAGAAATGAATAAATAATAAATATAAAAGCAAAACAACCCAGAATAAATTTGTGATGTCAGCACTCAGGAAGCTGAGGCAGGAGGACTAAGTCGGGACTAACCAGGGATACATAGTAAGGAATGGTTCTGAAAAAAAAACAAAAAAGACTGAACTGGGTCCCAGCAGTCACGATGGTAAGGAAGAGAGATCGCCACAAGTTCAAGGCCAACCTGAGCTACACCATGACGATCTCCAATATGTAAATAAATCAAAGTGAAGAGGCTTGGGGATAGCCCAGTGGGTAAGAGCACTTACTGCCTAAGCGTGAGGACCTGACTTCAGACCCAGCAGCCACGGAAGAGCTCAGGCTATGTGCACCTGTACCCCAACGCTGCAGCTCAGGGTCCAGATACAGGGGATTGCCAGGGCTAGCCCAAGGACAGCAAGCTCCAGGCTCAGTGAGAGACTCTGTCTCAAGAAAGCAGAGGTGAGATCTACGCTAGTGGATATGAAGGGCTTGTGTTTTTTTCTTAGGGATTTTTATGTGTGTGATCTTTAGCCTGCCTGTATGTCTAGGCACCATGTGCCTGCAGTACCCATGGCGGCCAGGAGAGGGCATCAGGTCCCCTGGAGTTACAGATGTGTATGAGCCGCCCAGAGGGTGCTGGTATCAAAACTGGAGTCCTGAAGAGCAGCCAGTGATCTTTACCACTGAGCCATCTCTCCAGCCCCCGGTGCAAAGGGTTTAAAGATGTCTGTGTCACATGGTCACACTTCTATATAAAAACAGCGGCAAAGAAACCAGACACACGCACAAGTGTCTCTGTGTGCATGCCCTGAAAGTCCGAGAGGATGCCTCAGGAGAACATGGTGACGGTGTTATTTCTTAGGCAATTTCAGATTTATTGTCTTTGTAGACCAGGGTGGACTGATCTCAAACTCACAGAGATTCACCTGCCTCTGCCTCCCAGGCTGGGACTAAAGGCGTGCACTGCCACACCCAGCCTTTAATTTGATTTTCTGTGAATATTCATGGGCAAGGGTGGGTTTGAGTTGTGTACCTGTGTACATAAAGACCAGAGCTAACCAGCTGGCTAGGCTGGCTAGCCAGTGTGCTCGAGGACATGCCTGTCTCTGTCCTCCATAGTTAACGTTACTCACACCACCAAGCCCAGCTTTTGTGTGAATGCCAGAGATCTGAACTCAGGTTCTCCTGCCTGTACAGAAGGTTCTTCACCAGGTCTCCCCAGCCCCAACTGCGGGAAAAGTAGGTGCAGGCAGCAGAGGCGGGCCTTTTGAGATGGAATGATGGAGTCAAGGCAAAAGCTGGTCACCTTTCCTGCCCTGTGGTCAGGTCCTCTCCAGCCTGTTCCTTCTGAATCTCACTCAGCAACACACACCCCTTTAAAGACAGGCTCTTACTTTTAGCCCAGGCTAACCTCAAACTCAGGTTTAAATGAAAAGTCTGGCAGGCTTGCTTTCATTAACACATAAGGGCTGGGGAGACAGACCCTCAGGAGATAAGAGCAGCTCTTGCAGAGAACCGGGGTTCAATTCTCAGCACCCTCATCAGATGGCTCACAACCACCTGTAACCCCAGTTCCAGAAGATCTGATACCCTCTGACCTCGTAGGCACCTGCACGCACATGGTACACATAAACTTATGCAGACACACACACACACACACACACACACACACACACACACACGGGCGCATATAAGTACAACTAACAAATAACTCATAAAATTAAAAAGATGAACACATAAGATGGACTGGGCTGAACTCTTGTCCAGTGTTCGTAAAGCCCTGGGCATGATCACAGGCACCCCATGATCACAGGCACCCCATAAAACTGGGCATGGTGCTGCATACCTGTAATCCCCTAACTGGGGAGGTGGAGGCAGGAGGATCCAATGTCTGAGCATGAACTTCTCACTGGTTTGTGTATGCCCTTGTGTGTGCATCTACACTTCACAGAAGAGTCTTAAGAAAAATCCTGGGCTGGTGAGATGGCCCTGCAGGTAGAGGGTGCTTGCCACTAAGCCTGACGCCCTGAGTTACAACCCCAAGACCCACACAGCGGAGGAAGGACAGGCTGTACTATGGCGTGCACCTGTGGGATGTTCGTTCACAGGCTCTCCTGGGTATACACACACAACTAAGTAAGTAAATGTGTTTTTTAAAAGGCCTTCAACGTGCCAATAGAGGCTACCACAGTAATGCTCAGGTCTGTTCCAAGTAACAGAAAGCAATTGACAGGTGAATCTCAAATCCTGATCCACCTATCTGAAAGTTCCGGGGTTTTTTAGGAATAGCTGTGTATTTGTCTATTTTTATTGCTATAACAAATTGCCCAAAGCTGAGTAACCTGGTAAAGAAAAAGGGTTTATTTGGCTCAATTTTGTAGCCTGAAAAACCTAATAGGAAGTCGCCCCTGCCAGTTTAGTCTTTGGTGGGGGACTCAGGGTGGATGTCACATAGCGGGAGAATGAGATCCAATCAGAGGGGTCCCATGATCTCACCACCTCCAAACAGTCGCACTGAGAACCACCCTCCCAGCCTGCTTCCTGCAGTCACCAGAGCAGAAAACTCATGTCCCGTCTCCAGGGCCTTGGGAGTGGTCCTCAGCGCTTCCTGCACTGCCGCCCGTGCTTACCTTTGACCAAGTACTGGATCCTGCAGTGACTCAGGTCCTGGTCTGGAGGCAGGTGGAGACAGGCGCTTGGGCAGGAAGGTCTGAAACAGGTCAGAGAAGAGGTGTGGCTGGGGACAGTGCGAGGTGGATGGGAGGAGGCTGTCCTCAGAAGGATGGAGGCTGGATGGTGATTTCAGAGGTGGGGCAGTTTCGAGTGTGACAGGACCAGGGTGTGGCTGTGGCATCAGGTCCTGGAGGTGTGAGAGCCACGTGCCAAAACTTCATTAAGAAGGGAGAAGCCTGAGGATGTCGGGCCACATGACTCACAACAGCATCTGACTCAAGAAGCCAGCTCAGTGGCCTGGGGTCATTAAAACCAGTTCAGGGCTGGGGGCTAACTCAGTGGGCAAGAGGGCTTGTTGCTCGGGCACGAGGTCCAGAGTTCGGATCCTGGCGCCAACATAAAAGCTGGGCATGGCCTCTGACCCCTGTAGCCCACCTGAGCATTAATGATGGTTTTAATGTCAACTTGTCATAAATTAGAATCACCTGCCTAGGGAGCCCCACCTGAGGAAGTGTCCAGGTCGCCTTCATTGACCGACCGAGCCGTGGGCCGCGCTGTCCAGCACAGTCCGGTGAAGGCCGTGCAGCCCAAGGAGGAGCGCCGCTGCCGTGAGCGCTGCTGCCGTGAGCGCTTGGCCTCCCTCTTGCCACAGAGGTATTTTGTCTGTTGTGAGGTCAAGTCCTTCCCTGCTGGTCCCTGTCATAGCCCAGGGACCAGCAGCTCTCCCGCCAGGCAGGGACAACTGAGACTCCACCCTGTGGACTGAGTTACTCCAGGTTCTTGGTTCTCAGGTGTGCTGCTGCCCCTGTTACTGGTTTAAAGCTGACTTAAAAAGTATGCACGTGCTTACTCACCTACACTTACACTCACGCATACACACACTCACATACACTTGCATTCACTCATATACACTCACACACCTATACTTACACTCACACACACAATCATGCATGCACCCACGGGCACACACACACACTTACATTCACTCACATACACTCATACACATATTGCTCCACACATACACTTACACTCACTCACACATACACTCTTGTACACACACACACACACACACACACACACACACACCTTTGGCTGCTGTAGACTAGCTCTGTGAACACACATTGCAAACACCCCTCAAGAGCCCACGCCTCTTCTTCTCAGCCACGCAGGAGCCAGGCTGCCTCTGCCTCTGCCTCTGCGGGGTTAGGATCTTGGACCAGGTGAGCTGATTCCCTCTCTGGGACCCATTTCCACAGACATTACGATCCAGTGCTTGGCCCCATGCCAGGAATGTGGATGTTTCTTAAGAACCTGGGGGGGGGGGGGCAGCACTGAGGCAGGTGGATCTTTGAGTTCAAGGCCAGCCTGGTCTACAGAGAGAGTCCCGGGACAGCCAGGGACACACAGAGAGATCCTGTCAAAAGAACCTGGATGCCATTTCTTGACCAGCAGGTTCAGGACCAGCCTTCCCAAGGGCCCCTCAGGGGTTAGGAGACCCAGGGCTTGGGTTACTTCCTTTGCCAGTGACTAGAAATGTCTTGGTGTCTTCACTCCCAAAAGATGAGACCCAGGAAAGGAAGAATGGGGGGATGAGGAGGAGGAGGAGGAGGGTGGAAGAAAGAAAGGAGGAAGGAAGGAGGGAGGAGGGAGAAGAGGGAGGAGGAGGGATGAGGGAGGATGAAGGAAGAGGGAGGAGGAGGAGGGAGGAGGGAGAAGGAGGAGGAAGTGCATCATCAGTCTCTTGAGCAGTGGTCTCCTCCGTGGGTGGGTTCTGCCTCCACCTGGTGGTGATGCTGAGACAGTGCAACCCCGCCTGGACCTATCCTCATCCCCGGTCAGGGCGGAAGCCACCTGGTGCTGAGTCCTGGGGAGGGAGGGTCCCACAAACCCGTTCAGTTCTGTGGTCATCTGGGTCCCAGATGCTGAAGAGTGCCCTGCTGGACTCCAGGAGAGACCTAGCCTGGCCAATTTCTAACTCTTTTTACGCGAATGGGTCTCATTCTGTAACCCAGGTTGGCCTCGAACTCACAACGGTCCTCCTGCCTCAGGAGCTGGGTTTATAGGTGTGGGCTCCTGCCCCGCTGTAACAGGTGTGTAGGACTGTGCGCTAACTGGGGCCTTACAGACAGCCTCACTGTTAGCAGGGTTAAGTGGGGAGAGCCTGGGCCCTGGCAGCCAAGCTGTTAGCTGCTCTCAACAGGCCGACTAGCAAACTAGGTACAGTGGCGCACTCCTTCAGTCCCAGCACTCAGGATCAGAGGCAGGTCTCAGTGAGTTCAAGGCCAGCCAGAGTTACATAGTGAGACCCTGTCTCAAAATAAATAATAAATACTCATAATGGCAAGCAGAGAAAGATTTCCCCATCGTGGCCACACTGAGATGAGAAAGAGGCCCTGTGACCCTGAGTTCATCTTTGGGGTCCTGATGTGAGGTTTAGGTTTAACGGAGGTCATGAGGTATGCTTAGCTAAGCCGTCCTGGTCAAAGTGTGGGCCTGCCCGTCACTGACCAGCTGCTCTCCGGGCTCCAGTCTCTGGCAAGGTGGCCTGACGGTTGTCAGAACTCTGTGAAAATGTCTTCCTGGGAGACAAGTTCCCTCTGGCTGGTGCCAGGCTTCTTCAGCCTTTTCTTTCTCTCAGGATAAGATTGCTGGGGGAAATTCCAGTTCCTTGGGGACCATTGTCATGGAAGTCTGATGGCCAGAGGGAGTGGCGCAAGATGCTCTTTGGGAGGACATTACATCGTCAGTCCCCAAAACCTCCAAGGTGAAGCGGCGGTGCCCTCCCCAGGAATGAGTAATCTAAGGCTCAGAAGGGGTGAGTGGCTGACTCAAAGTCACAGAGCTAGGGACACGGTCCCCAGCTCGAGGCTGTGTCACAAGGCGTCTCCGCTAGGGGTCCCCACTCCGCCGGACCATCAAATTTAACCTGCAGAGCCTTAAAGGATGCTGTCGGTGTGGGGGTGGCAGCATAAGGCTCCTCAGGGGCCCTTACCGGGCACCTCGGGCTCTACACTGGCACTCCTGTTTCCTTGCCCTGGGACTCTGCCCTCTGGCTGGTGGCCACAGCGCGCTGCTGGGCTTTCACACAGCACGCCAAGCACACACGGGTGTGTCCAGCTCTGAGCTCGGTGGGCGAGCCACGCTACCTCCCTGTAAAACAGGCACCGGGATACCTGTCACCCAAGTAGCTTAGTGAGGGAGCAGGCCAAGGCCGGGGTGCAGGACGCCCACAAGCTCTGCATGGATGCCACAGCTCCTGTCTCCCCAGTTATGCGTCACTCTTCCTGCGGCTGCTGGCAGCTCCCCAGTGTGAGAAGAACCCCTCTTTTCCTGTTAGAATTCATTCTCCCTCAGGGGAGGGCTATCCCAGAGGGCACTGCCCAGGGCAGGCCCAGGACTCCAGGGGGCCAGGAGTCACAGGGCTCCACAGCACAGGCTGTGGGCCATCCAGGGTGAGCCACATTGCGGGTCTGCCTGCAGCAGATGTTAGCTGGGCTTGGGTGTCTGTCTTCGGTCTGAGGACTTCTTGGGTAGTCAGTCCTCCCGGCCCTTCCTGAGCCCTTAGTCCTGATTTCACTCAAGGCCTCTGAGGCTCAGTGGGAACAATGTCCAGGGGACAGCTGGGGCATGTCCCTGGCATCGCTCAAGTTCACGGACTCCCCAAGTGGACGTCACTCATAGCAATGTGACCCTGACAGTTCTCAGAGAATGGAAATGGGAGACAAGGAGTTGACAGACTCCCAGTAGGCAGACAGACAGTGAGGGGAGCCATGGCTGTGTAATAAAGGTGGCGAATTTCCAAGATGGCTGCCGTCTTCCTCACCCTCCTAACGGCTTTCCTCTCCCACCAGCAGGCCCCCTGCTGACGGACTCACCAAGTTCCAGGGCAAAGTCGTGAAACACTACAGTTCTGGGCCAATCACCGTCCTAGCGGTCTTCAAACTGGCCAGCCCTAAAGGAGGGCAGGAAAGCCCTTCAGAGGCTTTATAAACACCCACCCCCGGCCCTCGGGAAGAGACTGGCGTTGTCAGTTTTCCGAGCTCCCCCCACCCCTGCTTAACAGAGGGTCTTGTTCTCTGCATGTCTGCTGCATGTGTGTGCTGCATGTCTGCTGCATGTGTGTGCTGCATGTGTGTGTCTCCTCACCCCCACAACCGCCTTTCTTTGTCTGCTGATTCTGTCTGCACGTGCGTGAGATTTCTCTGCGACTACTTGTTGTTAGGCTTTGGATCTTTCCTGCCTTTTAATTCTTTTTTTTTTTTAAAGATTTATTTATTTATTATGTATACAGTGTTCTGTCTGCATATACACCTGCAGGCCAGAAGAGAGCACCAGATCTCATTACGGATGGTTGTGAGCCACCATGTGGTTGCTGGGAATTGAACTCAGGTCCTCTGGAAGAACAGTCAGTGCTCTTAACCGCTGAGCCATCTCTCCAGCCCAGCCTTTTAATTCTTTAACTGGCAGAGAAAATGAACCCGATCCAGACCCCTAGACTCTATCTTTTTGGAGAGGCTCATCTCAGATTTCTTCTGGAGACAGTATCATTTACAACCCAGGCCAGCTGGGCTCACACTCAGCAATGCCATGAAGGGATCTTTGACCAAGATGTTCCATGGTTCTTTTGTGGGGAGGACAGGGGCATTGAAACAGGGTTTCAAGGTGTAACCTTGGCTGTCCTGGAGCTCACTCTGTAGACCAGGCTGGCCTTGGACTCAGAGATCCACCTGCCTCTGCCTCCTGAGTGCTGGGATTAAAGGCGTGCGCCACAGTGCTGGGTTTTTTACACAGTTCTCGTATGTCAGGTTAAACTGCTTTCAAGTAAAAAGTAAAAACAAAATCTTGTAAATTACCTGGCCCCGTGGAGATCACAGATCTCAGATCTGACCTGAGATCACAGACCCACAGTGCACTTTGAACAAAGACAGGGGCTGACGTCACAGAGGTAGGATGAGTCACTGTCTTTGCCTGGTACAACTTGGTCTTAGCTCATGTTTCAAAGTCAAGGTCCCAGGTAGCCCAGGCTGGCCTCAAACTCTATGTAGCCAAGGATGACTCTAAATTCCTGATCCCCCTGCCTCTGCCTGCTGAGTACTAGAATTAAAGGGCCCGTTTGTGCCAGAGGTCCATGTCTGGAAACCCTGCAAAGTCTGGACTTGGTTCTCTGTGCCCAAGCCAGAGGAAGAGAAAGCCAGGGCTACATCGTTCAGTTCACTTCTAACTCCCACTTAGAAACTGAGGTGGTTTGGATGGGAAATGTCCCCCAGAGGCTCAGCAATTTGAACATAAGTGGTTCCCGGTTGGTGGAGCTGTCTGGGGAGGGGAGGCAGCCTGGCTAGAGGGACTGTGTCCCAGGACAGGCTTTGGGGATATGCTAGGCAAGCGCTCTATCAAATTTCCAGAGGTGTATGAGAGGCTGTGTCACGCCCCGTGACCTCACGATCCTCACTACCCGGGCAAAGGCGGCGCGCATAGGTCCCACTCTGCTGGGACCTTTCAGGGGTCCCTTCAGCCGGCTACAGAGGCAGCTGTGGGCCACAGCTGGGCTGGACTCAGACAGCCTGTCCTGGGTCCTGATCCCTTCCTGCAGGCCAGGGAGAGACAGACAATGACCTGTGTGCGTGCGAGGCAGGTCCCAGGCCACTTACACAATCTTTGCGACTGCTAATCGGGGCAAGCGCTGCAAAGAGGCGCACCTCTGCTGCAGGCGCTCTGGGGTTCCTGCTCTGCACCGATCAGGGCAGTGCTCCCCAAGGGTGCTCCTGGGGGTGAAAAGCCCCCTGGAAGGAAGTGATCCTTCAAATGAGCAAACCAATTTTCTAGATGGAGAAGCTGCAACCAGGAGAACAGTTGTCTGTGGTCACCAGGTTGACAGGAGATTCCTCCTCAGCCCCTGAGGTTGAGTCCCCGGGCTGAGGTGGACACGTTTTGGTTTCCTGATCCGCGCCATGATGGTTATGGGATCTGCCAATAGAGGACCCGGGAAGCAGGCGCCTCATGGGGTTGTTAGAATTCCCCGATGTTACAGAGGAAGGTCATGTGCCTAGTGGTCTTTCAAAGCTAGGGACTAGAATTAACAAGAAAATACCAGGAGGGGGTCTGGAGAGATGTGCAGTTAAGAGCACTCACTTTTCTTCCAGAATACTGGGTTCAGTTTCTAGCATCCACAGACAGCTCACAACCATCTGTAACTTCCTGATCCAGGTGACCTAATAATGTCCTCTCCACCCCTCAGAAGGCAGGCATATGGCACACGAACATTCCTAAGGATAAAACATTCACACACAAAATACATAAATATTGCCCTCTAAAATGAGATTGTAAAAATTAAAAATACCAGGCACATAGTAGGTGTTTCGTTGATGGTCTGGGTGGACTGAGAGAAAGCTGTGTGGCTTTAGGCAAGTGGGTAACCTCTCTGAGACATGCGAATGTGTGACTAAGAGGAACTTGGGGGACTAGGCAATCTTTGTCTTCTGAAAGTCAACTCAATTCAGAAAGCAGCTGAATTCGTGTGGAACTGAGTCTGGTGACTAAGGCCAGGGGTCCAGTTGAGAAATGTCCCTTTGAGTTCTACGCAATGTGTAATTATAGAGCCCAAGCCTGTGTGGCCGGCAGCCTCGGTCCGGGAGGCAGTCGGATCAAAGTACCTGGTACTTATCTGTGTCCCAGGCTGCCTCTCCTCCCTGTGCTAGACACTCCAAATCCTAAAGTCACCTCTGACCCAAACCTGGGTGTCCTTCCCACGCCTCCGGCCACCAACCCTGGGGCTACCCCTGCCTGCACCACTCTAGGGAATTCAAATGCTGCTGTCACCGGGTGGTGGTGGTGAACACCTTTGATCCCAGCACTTGGGGGGCAGAGGCAGGTGGATCTCTGAGTTTGAGAGCATCCTGGTCTACAAAGTAGGTTCCAGGACAGCCAGGGATGCACAGAGAAACTCTGTCTTGGGGGGAAAAAAGTTGCTGTCAAGGGAAGGGAATTTGAATGTATTCTACTCAAGATGACTCAAATAACTGTTTGCTTTTTTTAAAGATTTATTTATTTTTATGTGCATTGGTGTTTTCGTGCTTGTAATGTCTATGTGAGGATGGAACTGGAGTTATAGACAGTTGTGAGCTGCCATGTGGGTGCTGGGAATTGAACCCGGGTCCTCTGGAAGAATAGTCAGTGCTCTTAACCCCTGAGCCATCTCTCTAGCCCTATTTACTTTTATTTTTAGTGTTAGGTTTATTGAGCACCCGTGTGTGTGTGTGTGTGTGTGTGTGTGTGTGTGTGTGTGTGCGCGCACGCATATGTAAGTCAAGAAGATAACTTGCTGGCCTTGGTGATTGCTCTCACCATGTGAATTCTCGAGACTAAACAACGGTCTTCAAACTTGGCACCAAGCATGTTTACCCATCGAGCCATCTTGCCAGCCCTTGTTTTTTGTTTTTTGGGGTTGGTTTTTTTTTAAGATTTCTTTTATTAATTTTTTTGAGGGGCTAGAAAGATGGCTCAGGTGGTTAAGAGTGCTGGCTGCTCTTGGAGAGGACCCGAAGGCACTAACATACATTCAGGTAAACATACACATAATAAATAAATAAATAAATAAATAAAATCTCAAAAAATCTAAAATTTTTTAAATTATGTGTGTGTTTGCTGGAAATTGTGCACGTCTGCACGCACACACAAGTACAGAACCAAAGATGCTAATGGCATCAGATCCCCCGGAGCTGGATTACAGGAGGTTGGGAGCTGCCCAGTACGGGTGCTGGGAATGGAAGTCCGGTCCTCTGCAACAGCAGCCACTTTATTTGGGTTTTGGAGACAGGTTATTCCAAGCAGCCCCAGCTGGTTCGCAATACCCAGCATGCCTTGCTTCCGGAGTGCTGGGATTAGAACTACCTCAGCCAGGTTTTTTGTTTTGTTTTTTAAGATGGGGGGAGTAATCTCCAGTTTATGGTCCTCCTAACTTAGCCTTCCAAGTATTGAAATTAGAGGCTTATGCCCCCCAAGCCCAGCACAGCCAGGGCCACACAGAGAAATCCTGTCTCAAAAAAGCAAAAAGAAACCTGAAAGTAAAATCAGCTTATAATGAACGTTATTAAAACGTGGACTGGAGAGACCGCTCAGCAATTAAGGGCACAAACTCCCCTTGCAGGGGACCCAAGTTCTGTTTCCCACACCCACATTGGGCAGCTCACATATGCTATCACCTCAGCTCCGTGGGATCCACGGCCTTCTGGCCTCTGAGGGCACCTGTACTCATGTGCACACCCCCCCCCCCCACAAAGACACACAAGTATTACATAACTAAAAATAATAGCCTGGCAGGTGGTGCACACCTTTGATCCCAGCACTCAGGAGGCAGAGGCAGAGGCAGATGGATCTCTGTGAGTTCAAGGTCAGCCTTGTCTACACAGTGAGTTTCAGGCTAGCCAGAGTTACATAGTAAGGCCAGGAAATAAATAAATAAATAGACAAATACACAATGGCATACACCTGTAATCCCAGTACTTGGAAGGTGGAGGAAGAAGAGGATCAAGAGTTCACAGCTACATAGTGAGTTTGAGGCTAGCCTGTGCTACCTGATAGCCTGTCTAAAAAAACTAAATAATGATAATAAAAACACAAGAGAAAGGTCTGGATTTGGACCTAATTCCTCAGCTTCTTTCTAGCTGACACCAAGTAAAGCAAGTCACTTTGTGTCCCCCAGACTCAGTTTCTCCACCTGTAAGGTGGAGATTGTCTCTGGCCGAGCTCCATGTTGACTCCTGTGAGCATCAGGTGAGATAAAGAACGTCCTGTGAGATCAAGTCCTGATCAGGATATGTGACATGTACAGGGGGAGAGGCAGAGGGCCCGAGGAAGGGCACACAGTGGCTGACTACCGAGTGCTTTCAACTGTCAACACCAGGTAGGTTCCACAGGGCGATTAAACCCATTTTATAAGTGAGGGAACGGACTCAGGGAAGCTGAGGAAAATACCCAACATGCCAACTCTTCAGTGGCCCCATGCCTTCCAACACACCAGGCTGTCGGTGACCCCAGCCCGTGTCTTGCTGACTGCCTTCCCTTATTGTTTCGGATCTGGAAGCTCTGGGGACCCCTTAAACGAAGCTCTCCCATTGCAGTCCTCATACCAATAGCCTAAACGCTGCCGACTTTAAGGTTGTATCTCAAGCCAGGACAGCAGGGCATGCCTGTAATCCTTACTTGGGAGGCAGAGGCAGGCAAACCTCCAGGAATTAGTTCAAGGCCAGCCTGGTCTACACAGTGAGTTCTAGGTCAGAATTTTGGTTTCCAGGCCAGCCTGCACAGGGAGACCCTGGCTACACAGGGAGACCCTGTCTGGGGAGTTGGGGACAACGTGGAGAGACAGTCTAGCCCTTTACTCTCCAGCACTGCTCCCGGACCGCCTCTGACAGGGTACACAGGGAAGTGCCTGAGTTGGGTGGAGGGTGGTATCCTGTCCTTCAGGCTGCTGTGCCGAGGAGGGTCCAGACCCTCCCCTCAGTGGCAGAGTCCATGGGCTGACGCGCCTTGTCCTCAGAGGTGAGTCCCTGTGGCCTCTAGCCCGAGCTGCGCAGGTGGGGAGAAGCTGAGCTGAGATTAGCTAGTGAGGAGAAGACGGACAGGACAAGACACCGGAGAGGAGTGACCGTGACAGGCGACAGGCGCACCATGCCACTGCAGGAGGAGACCCTCCGCGAAGTGTGGGCCTCAGACAGGTGGGAGCCCCCACATCGCCCCATCTGAACCCCAGGCCCCCGTTCCAGGGCCACAGGAGTGGTGGGGAGGGGGTAGAAAGCATGTAGGAACAGTCTGGTTCCTTTGTACCCTCAGTGGCCATGAAGAGGACTGGCTGAGCCCGGAGCCCCCGCTGCGCCCCAAGCAGGTCTGTCACCAGGTTTGGGGTTTGGAAAGGAGGCACAAAGGGGCCCCCGCGGTGCGCCCAGGAAGGTGGCTGTAGGAGAGAGGTCCTCTCGCCAGTATCTGCGGCTCTTTACCCCGAGAGTTTAGGAGAAGAACCGGGGTTTTGGACATGGGGTGCCCAGGAGGACTTGGGGGGCTTTGGGTCTTGGAAGTGACCATCCTGAGTGTATGGGTCATCCACACTGAGAAGGTTCTGCAGCACCCCTTGGGTTAATCCGAGGCTATTTCTGGCGAACCCAAGGGATTAGAGGGGGATGGGAGCCCCAGAGTCCCCTTCTCTCCCCGTGACCCCTATTCCATAGCGACCCACCCAGGGACAGAAGTTGAGGAAGAAGAAGACCGAGACCCCCGAGTCTCCGGGATCCAAGCCCCGCAGAGCTGGAGGTGAGTCCTGGGGGTGCACCGGGAGGGTGTGGGCAGGGGAGGCTGAAGTGGGGACCTCCAGGACAGGACCCTGCTGAGCCCGACATCTGGCCCAGTTGGGCGCAGGAAGCTCGAGGAGCCGCCGGCGGACCCCGCCGAGGCATGCGCTGCGCCGACAGTCTACGCCAAGTTCCTTCGGGACCCTGAGGCCAAGAAGAGGGACCCCCGGGAAACCTTCCTGGTTGCCCGCGCCCCAGATGTGGGAGGCGGTGAGTGAGACATAGGGAGCGAGGGGCAGACATGTGAGCTGTCCCGGGGACGCAGGAGTGACCACCTGGGCACCCAGCCCAGGGGTGGGTTCCCTTGTTCTTTTCCTGTTACATATATGGGGAAACTGAGGCAGCAGGGGCCCAAGCTTTTGCCTTGAGCTACAACTAGTAGCCAAAGTACCCCAGATGGGAACAACAACGGTCAGGAGGGAGGTGACAGGGAGGCAGAGCAGGGTGCTTCCCACGACAGCCCCCTGCAGGAAGGGCTTGAAGCCTGGCAGCACCCTGCGGGCACTGGACCTCTGGAGCCTGTGTTACAAGCGTATTCTGTCCATAGAGGAGGATTCGGAGGAGGATTCAGATGACGATGATGAAGAGGAGGAGGAAGGGGGAAAAAAAGAGAAAAGCTCTCTGCCCCCCAGGAGACCACCCAAGGAGAGAGAGAAGAAAGCCAAGGCCCTAGGCCCGCGGGGTAGGTGCAGGACTGACACGCAGAAAGGGTCCCCTGAGGGGCGGGCGAGACCCCAAAGCTCCCCAGCACCTCGTGCAGAGTGCCTCCCTGGCCTTCTCTCTTCTCTGGCGGTCTCGAAGGGGGTCAGCTCTCAAGGCTGCTGCATGCTGCCGAGGGTGCACCGGGAGAAGGAGTGTGTTTTCTTGGTGAGCTGTTGCTTTGACGTGATGTGGATTAGCGTTCCAATTTGTTTTGTTTGTTTGTTGTTTTTTATTTTATTTTATTTTTTTTCAAGACAGGCTTTCTCTTTGTAGCCCAGGCTGTCCTGGAACTGGTTCTGAAGACCAGGCTGGCCTCTAACTCAGAGATCCGCCTGTGTCTGCCTCCTCCCGAGTGCTGGGATTAAAGGCGTGCGCCACCACCGCCCAGCAGCGTTATACTTTTTATTAAGTAGACGAAAGTTAAAAGAAATCTGTGGCTAGAGGCAGTGGGCTCCAGGCCTGGAAGGTCTGGTGAGAAATGTGTAGGATGCTGGGACCTGGTCTCTGTGGAGGGGCAGAGGCTGAGAGCTGGGCATGGGGAAGGTCTCTGGAGGAGAGCCTGGCGGAGCATCAGGGGCTGAAGTGACCGCCTGGCATCCACTCACTCATTGCATCGATGCTTCTTAAGCTGATTCCTAGCCAGATGGAATTTAGACTCAGAAGAAGGAACATCAGATCCACAGACCACAGAGTTCCCTGTCTGGCTCTCAGCACTGTGGGGACTGGAGGCTGGATGAGGGGGTTAGAAGGTGGTCCCCAGCACCCCCCAACCTCCTATTCCCAGGGGACCTAGGAAGCCCTGAAGCCCCCCGGAAACCACCCCGCCCCAAGAAGAAGGAGGCAGGGGAGGGCACCAAGCTGAAAAAGGCAAAGAAGAAAGGTAAGGGGGGGGGGGGGCGGCGGACACTGACGGACAGATGGACAGACGGACGGTTGGTGGACAGGGGGCGCTGGGTGTATTGAGATGGTGACCCCTTCTTGTATTCTCTCTGCAGGGGCTGGGGAGACTGACAAGGACCCCTCGAAGAGTCCAGCAGCCCCGAGGAAGAAGATTCCAGCTGCTATGTTCCTGGTTGGGGAAGGTGGCCCGGCTGAGAAGGCTGTGAAGAAGAAAGGTACGTGGTTGAAGGTGATGAAAACGTGGACACTGTGTGTGCAGTACCACAGGAGGAGTGAGGGCGAGAGCTGGACCATGTGGGGACATCCTGACACCCCTGCTCTGACAGCTGTGTGACCCCAAGCAGGTGAACCTTTTTTATGGCCGTGGAGAGGATTACAGGGAAACCTGGGTGTTGGGAACCCCTGGCCAATCAGGGCAAAGGGTCTTCAGCCTCTCCCCCTCCATGCTCAGGGCCCCCCAAAAGTTCAGAGGAAGAGAAGAAGGAGGAAGAGGAGGAGGAAGAGGAGGACGCTGCAGTGATGAAGAACAGTAACCAGAAAGGCCGGGCGAAGGGGAAAGGCAGAAAGGTTGTCACCAAGGGGCAGGTGTGGGGGACTTTGGGGGTGAGGACTTGGCTCCCCATCCATGATGGGCACAAGACCCAGGAACATGGGGTTCATGGGGACAAAAGAGGCATGACTCAGGCCACCCTCGGACCTTCCACACTCTGTTGTCCAGACTTCCCCTCTGCAGTACAAACATCAAACAGTCCCCAGCGAGAAGACGTGTTAAAATACCCGGAGGCTGAGCACCCAGCAGCAGGGCTCTGGATTTTGGGTGGGTGGAGGTGGGGGGAATGGAATGGGATAAGGTCTTGCTATGTGGCCCAGGCTAGCCTGGAACTCCAGATCTTTCTACCCCCACTGGTACTGGGATTACAGGTGTGAGTCTATGTCTGGCTTCTGTTAGGCACACCTTACACACCATTGGGGACACTGAGTGGCTGGGAGTTGGCTAGCAGAACCAGGCATTAAAATACTTCCACTCTGCTGCTCTGAGTTCATCCCTCAGGACCTCTAGCCTCCCAGCCAGGAAACAGTCCTAGTTCCACATGCATGCAACCCAGCATAGGAAGGTGGTGGCATCAGGATCAGGTGTTCAGAGCTAACCTCAGCTACACTGTGAGGTTGAGGTCAGCCTGGCCTGTGTGAGACCCTGTCTCCAACAATAAAGCAGGGCTGGAGAAATGGCTCAGCAGTGAGGTGTGCTTCGCTTGCCGAGGAACCGGGTTTGATTCCCAGCATCCACATGGCGCCTCACCTTTGGAAGTCCAGTTCCAAGGGACCTGATGCCCTCTTCCGAGCTCTGGAGGCACTAGGCACACAGGAGGGCCACAGACACACAAGGAGGCAAAACACTCATACAAAGGAAAAGTAAATCTTTAAATAAAATAACCAATTAATCCCTGGCTGCCAAAGGCTCCAGAATCTTCCCCGAAGCTGAGAGTCCGTCCTGATTTGACATCTGTCACTGTCAAGACATGTCGCTAAGGACTTTGAATGACAAGCTGTGCACACGCTGGTACACACACAAGGAGGCCTGGCTGAGAGTGTTAGGACTCTCCGCTAACAAGAGCCAGCCCCGGTCTGAGCTTTGTGGGTTTAATAGTTTGTGTAGGAGTGGTGGATCTTCAGGGATGGATTCGCATTAACTAAGATCCCTGCCGCTGATGTCCACGGTGTTTTATCCCGGGTGGAAACGGCCCTCCACACAGCAGGCCTTTGAAAGTCACAGGTGTAGAAATGTTTGACTAAGTGACAGTGACTTTTCTCACCTCACATTCCAGGCATAGTCTGTGTTTCCCAAGTTTCTTCTGGAGCAGGCTGGAGTACAGTCAAGATGGTCATTTCCCCTTTGGCCGAGGGCCCCAGGCTGTGCTTTACCACACACACAGTGTAGAACTGCCCCCAGCAGAAGGCTCTCAGCCCTCACAGATAACTTTGAAGCCTCAGGTGCTGAAGCCCCCAGCCTGATAGGTCAGTTGCCCTCCTGAGGAACTCGAGTCCCCTCACAGAGCAGCAGGAGAAAGGGCGCCAGGTCTCACCCTGCCTCCTTCTGTAAGCGAAGTGTTACTAGGAAATTCTCCAACAGCTAAGTAAGCTGACACATTCATGAGTCAGCTGTGTCTGTCTGTCTTGCTGTGTAACAAATGGCCTCCACGCTTTAGTGTCTTCAAACACGGAGCCAGCTTTTCTGCTTAGTTTCTTAGTTTTTCATATATATATATTTGGGGGGGGGGGTTGAGACAGGGTTTCTAGAGATCTGCCTGGCTCTGCCTCCCTAGTGCTGGGATTAAAGGCGTGTGCCACCACCACCCAGCTCTACTTAGTTTCTAAGGGTCATATATCTAGAGACAGCTCAGGGTGTCACACAAGGCTGTAGTCACCTGAAATGCTGGCTAGGAATGGACAGTTCATTTCTAAAGTGGTTCAGTCATGGTTGTGGGTTGGAGACCTCTCTTCCTCTCCCATAGCATTGGCATGACCCCAATTTCTGTATAACAGGGACAGCTACCCCTGTGTGTTAATGAGAATGCGAAGAATCAGTATTTGGAGAGCTAGGCATGGTGGTGCACACCTCCACTCCAGGCACTGGAAGGCCAAGGAGGATTGCAGTGAGGCCAGCCTGGGCTACAGAGTGGGTTTGAGGCCAGCCTTGGCCTTATAGTGAAACTATCTCGAATAATAAAAAAGGGGGGGGGGGACTGAAGAGATGGTTCAGTGGTTAAGAGCATTTGCTGCTCTCACAGAGGACCTGGGTTCAGTTCCCAGCACCCACATGATGGCTTTATAACAATTTATAACTGCAGTTCCAGGGGATCCTGTACCCTCTTCTGGCCACCAAGGGCACCAGGCACACACTCATGTGGTGTACAGACAGACATGCAGACAAAATACTCACATATATTACAAAAGAACAAAACAAAAACAAAAATACTATCACCACCACCACCACAGGGCCAGATGTGGTAGGTAGCTCATAGCTGCTATCCCAGGACTTGGGAGGTGAAGGCAGGAGGATCAGGAGTTCGAGCCCAGCCTCCTCAATATACTGAGTTCAAGGCCAGCCTGAGCTATATGAGACCCTATCTTTAAAAATGAAAATGGGTTTGGAGAGATGGCTTAGCGGTTAAGAGCACTGGCTGCTCTTCCAGAGGACCAGGGTTCAATTCCCAACACCCACATGGTAACTCACAACCGTAACTGCAATTCCAGGCGACCTGACACTGTCACACAGACATACATGCAGGCAAAACACCAATGCACAGAGAGTAAGAATATACAAATTAAATCTGTATGTAGTATGAAAATGAAAACAAGAAAGGAAGTTGTAGCCCGCTGACAGCCCCTAGTGGTAGAACCTGAACTCAGACTGTGACTGATGGAGCTCAAGCTGAATAGTCATATTAAATCACAGAATTCCAGAGCCTTCTATCATGAGGTTGGGCTGTGGGGGATGGAGGCGCCTCAGCTCCCAGGTCTGGATGCTAGACCTATCTATCTCTTTTCTCCCTCCAGAAAGTGGTGAGTGGTGGCCTGTCCTGCCTGGGGTGCAGAAAGGGATCTATGGTGTGGGGTGTCCTGGCTGATGATGCACCGTCTGCCCGTGCAGAAGGAGGAGAGGGCCCCATCTCCCCCAGTGGAAGTGGGTGAACCCCGGGAGTTTGTGCTGCAGCCGGCGCCCCAGGGCAGGGCAGTGCGCTGCCGGCTGACTCGGGACAAGAAGGGCATGGACCGCGGCATGTACCCGTCCTACTTCCTGCACCTGGACACGGAGAAGAAGGTCCTGAGAAAGGGGCTGGGTGTGTCTAGGGCTGGGGGCAGTGTCTAGGGCCTCCCTGGTTCCCCAGCTCCATCTGCCTCACTCACTCTCACCTCTGTCCCATTCTCCGCAGGTGTTCCTCTTGGCTGGCAGGAAACGCAAGCGCAGTAAGACAGCCAATTACCTCATCTCCAGAGACCCTACCAACTTGTCCAGGGGAGGGGAGGATTTCATCGGAAAGCTGAGGTGCGGCTGTGCTTCTGGGCCACTGGCAGTCACTTCCGTCCCACTGTGGATGGCAGAGTGTCCCCCCACATAGGATGCTCCAGAGACATCCCTCAGCCTAGGGCATCTCACACTCTGACATGCATGGATCTCTTGGGGACCTGGTCTAAATGGTTTTGTGGACTTGGGATGGGCCGCTGGCCCTGCATGTCAACATCTCCCCCGAGGGTTGGGGACTGTGCAGACCTGACCAAGGCTCTGGCAGAGATGGACTCCAGCTCCATGAGGCAGGGCCAGGCCTATAGCCCGGCTCCCACATAGTGTTTTCTCAGAGGAGGTATACTACTGGGTGTGGTGGTATACGCCTATAATCCCAGCACTTGGTGAGTAGAGAAAGAAGTACCAGGAGTTCAAGGTCACCCTTACCTGTTTAAGGAACTTGGAGCCAGCCTGGGCTACATTAGCTACCCCCTAAGAAAGAGGAAAGAGAGAAAGAGATGTAGCTCAGTTGATAGAGTATTTGCTTAACCAGGTTTGATCCTAGCTCCACATAAACCAGGTGTCATGGAACACATCTGTAAAACCAGCCCCTGGAGGCAGAGCCAGTAGGGTCCACATGAAGGCCAGCCTGGTCTACATCCTGAGACACTGTCTCAAAAGCAAAGGAAAGTGATATTTACCGTGTGAATGAACAAGTGAAGGGAGGCTCCATGTGACCAGGCAGGCTTCCTGTATGGCGCCTCAGCTACCCACTAGTCCGAAAAGACTTATTTACTTCATTTGTGCATTTAACAGATGGTATTTGGGGCCTGCCCGTGCCTCAGGCACAGTTCTAAGCACTTTCCAAATATTAACCAGATTTTTCATCCTTTTATCAACCAAACCAGAGGAGGATTAGAGCTGTGATGATTACCAGGTGGGAAAGCTGGGGTCCAGCGAGATGGCCCACGGGGTAAGGGTTCTTGTCAGCAAGCCTGACGACCCGAGCTCAATCCCTGGGATCCACATGACAGGAGGAGAGAACTGATTCCTGAACGCTGTCCTCTGACCTCCCCTGTGTGCATGGCCACACATGTACATTCAATAAGTCAACTTTCAAAACAATCCACTCAAGTGGGACCGTGGAGACTTTCCTATTTCCTAGGGCCACACAGATGGAGACAAAATTTGAATGTTTTTTTTTTTTTTGAGACAGGGTCTCATGTAGCCCAGGCTGGTTTGGACCTCACGATGTGGTGGCAGATGACCTTGGATTCCCAGTCTTCTGCTTGCACCTGCCACATGCAGCAGTTACTGCCCCACATGGCTGCTTTTCTTGCAGCTGGGGACTGACCCGAGAGCCTCGGGCATGCAAAGAAGTGCTCCACCACTGAGCCCCGCAGCCAGGCTGCCTCAAACTAACAATGATCAGGAGTAATTTCAAAAACTCTCCCTTCAAGGGAAGCCTGGGTCGGGGCATGTGACACGCTGACTCCCAAGGCACACACTGCCCCTTGCTCTTGAACTGGGGGGTTATGGGAAGGGTTTTGGAACGAGAGGTGGTAGGTGGTAGGTACCCTTTTGCCCTGGCTCAACTCTTTTCCCACCCTCAGGTCCAACCTCCTGGGCAACCGCTTCACAGTCTTTGACAACGGGCAGAACCCACAGCGTGGCGGTGGCGGTGTGGACGTGGGGAGCCTGCGCCAGGAGCTGGCAGCTGTCGTCTATGTGAGAAGCCACTGTCCCCACCACGCCAGGCTCTCCTCAGGTAGAATGCGGCCTGACGTCCGTCTCTCTCTTTCAGGAAACCAATGTTTTAGGGTTCCGAGGACCCCGGCGTATGACTGTTATCATCCCCGGAATGAACTCGGACAACGAGAGGGTCCCTATCCGGCCCCGAAACGTGAGCCTCCACCTTCCTACCCCTTGTCCCTGAGAGCCTGGCTCTCTACGGACCCACTCAGGGAGATCAGGGCCAGGGACTCAGCCTGCCCACGCGGGTCTCTTGAGTACACTTGTCACAGCTTCCCCCGGTCACTTGTGGAATGAACTCAGGTTCTCTGTCGCTGAATTCACGCCAGGCACGGTGGCACTCTCCTGTAACCCCAGAACTTGGGAGGCGAAGGCAGGCAGATCAGTAATTGAGGGCCATCTCTAGCTACACATGGAGCGTTCTAGGCTAGCCTGAGCTACTCGAAACCCCGTCTCAAAGAAATAAACAGAGCTGGAGAGATGGCTCAGCGGTTAAGGGCACATGTCGCTCTTTCAAAGGACCTGAGATTGTTTTTGTTTTTGTTTTTGTTTTGGGGGGGACTATTGTTTCTGTGGCAGGGTCTCACTATGTAGTCCGGACTGGCCTTGAACTCACAGGGATCTGCCTGTCTCTTCCTCCAGAGCACTGGGGTGAAAGGCGTGAGCCACCGTGAAGCGATGTGATCCCTGTGAAGCTGTAATCAGTGCAGGAGGCAGACGGCAGATAGTGACGTGACGAATGAGCAAAGGGTGGGAGAAGGGAGAAGGTGGTAACTGT
>CABHPP010137691.1:0-45156 GCA_902168425.1 Peromyscus attwateri | reverse complement strand
TCACTTTAATGTACAAAATTCAGGTGTGAGTACATTTTCCGCCATAGATTCAGCCCTTACAAAATGGCTTTCAGATGCAGTCGATACATAATTTTAATAGCGTAGGGCTCAGAATGACTTCTGTGAGGGGACCTAGGGAAAAAAGATGGTTATACCATGTCTGTCAGATACCAAAGGACAACGCTCCTTGAGGACCAACTCAACTGCAGCTCAAAAATTCCTAGAGGGAATGAAATGTGTTTTGAGTTTTGCCAGAATGTAAATTCTCCTTACAGAAAACTTTTAAAGCCATGAATGATGTATATCAGGTTATGAACTCAATGTCTAAAGAGAAGAGTCTGGGTATAGATGAAAATCATTTGAAACTGTCTAGTATATCCCTATTATTGAATTTCTGTATAATTTAACTTGCTCAATACATGCTAAGGACACTAGAAGGAGCAAGTATTTGTAGCTTACTAAGAAATCACACCAAGGACCAGGGAAAGATGGCTCCTTGGATAAATACACTTGGTGGCAGACAAGAAATCTGAGTTTGTTTTATCACTTGGAAACACTAAGTAGACAGAAAGAACTGACTCTTAAAATTATCCTGTGACTTCCACACATATTCAATGGCAAGTATATTCCCACAGATGCACACACACACACAACACAAGTAAACAAGTAAACAAATAAGAAATATTAAAATGGGATCAATTAATTCTTGTGTAAAGCACTCTTATTCCCATTCATATGTTGTACAGATAGACTTGGGATCATTTTGCCACCTAAGATTTGCTCTAAATATCTTTTGCCACGTAAGGAAGTATGATTTAGAAGCACTGTAACAGCAGAAGTTGACAGCATTAGCTACTCTCTAGGGTAAGGATTAAAGAAGGATGTGTAAGACCCTAAAGACAGACCATGATCCATTTGTTTGTTTCAATACAGGTTTGCTTATTTTACAAATGTGTGAATTTAAAATATTTCTATTACTGAGGATCAGGAATATGACAGATGATACAATTTCCTTTGCTTGCTTTCTTGTTTGGCTTTTGTCTTTGTTTCTGAGACAGGGTCTCTCACATTCTAGTCTAGGCTGTCCTCCTGCTGCAGGCCACCAAAGGCTGGGAATAAGGGTGTGAACAATAAATTACTCTCTTCCAGATTCATTCTTTCCTTTTCTCTCCTGCCCCACAGCAGCATCTTCCTTTGCTTTCACTTGTGAAATTAAATCAGATTAGAATGGAGACTCTGCCTTTGTAGGCATCCTGTGAAGCCATTAAGCAGGTGAAGAGTTTTTCCCCAGGATTTGAAAAGACAGAACTATTGTGAGGAAGCAGAGAATTTTTTTTTTTCCTGAGGACAAAACCCATCAACTTTGAGCTGTGTGGCACACAGACCTCTCTGCAAACAAGTACCAGTTGTCAGGAGCATAACAAAGGGCACCCAGCAATATCTTAGGAAAATGTTTCAGAACTGATTTCTGGGTGACACAGATTTATATTTGACTTCATATGAAGAATAGGTAATCAGGTATTTGAAATCCTTATATAAGAACAAGAGAACCCGGCCATCATTTTTGTCATATCTGACATTTGACCTTTAATTATTTCTTTATTTTTCCTTTATATACATAAACCATATAATACATATTATATATTATAACAAATCAGGAATTCATGTTAGATGTTACATTGTCTCTGTACTAAAAGACAATTTCTGAACACACACACACAAAATCAGCAAGAACAATCCTTTCACAGAGTTAGCAATCCTACCACAAGAATGAAGGTTATTGACTACAGCTTCTATGTGCTGAGATCCCTTGCACATTTTGTACTATTTTATAAGGTTCTTGCAGGATGAATATCCATGTATCACAAAGTCCATAACTATAATCTCTATACTCATAAATGGAAATTACAGATACTCTTGAAAACCTACCTAAAACTGAAAACATATGTCAAAAATGCCTTATACAACAAATGGGACTACTGTCACCACCATGGCCACTGCACTCTTCCCACTGTACTGAGGAAGCAAATATTGTAACTTTGCCTGCCTCACTTTTACATTTTGTCAGAATATTTATATTGTACAAATGCTTGACAGAATTGCCTTGTATTTTTTAAGGCATTAATTTTAGAGTTGTTTTGCCTCCGTGTATATCTGTGCACCACTTCAGAAGACAGAACTGGAATCAGAGATCGTTATGAACTGCCTCGGTGTTGCTGAGAACCCAACCCAGGTCCTCTGAAACAGCATCCAGTGCTCTTAATCAGTGAGCCATCACTCCACCCACAGTTTATTGTTTGTTTGTTTTGGTGAAGTACTCACAATGTCATATAATTTATTGAACACTTGGCTCGAAGAATTGCTCTAGCAATATTTTACAGGGCAGAATGTTGGATGTTTACCCTCATGACTGGCTGACTGTAAGCTGCAGATCAACAACAAACTATTGAAATATTTTTCTTTACCCTGAAAAAAACAGAAAAAAAACCCTCAAATTAGAATTTCTAGTTAATTCATATAGCTTCTATATTATTGTAAAGTTTAAAGTATAAACTTAATTAAAATCAGAGACTGTTTGCAACTTCAAAGCCACATGTTTTTTCTGGTACCTCTATAAACACACACAAGGTTTTATCATTTTATGTTATTATTTAAAAGAGAATGTAGCATGGGACAAAAATATATTTATTGTGTTAGCTGATTTTTACATGACTGTGCTTATTTTACCACATTCCTCTGTGGATTTGCTTTTCTTTCCATTTGTTTGTGTTGTTCCTTTTGCTCTTACAACACATTGTTTTCTTTTTTTTTTTTAAATGACAGACTATATAGAATTGATTTCATTTCACAAAGAGTTAGCTTTCGTCTCTAAACATCGTGGGGATATTTTTGTTGTCAGTTCTGTGGACTTTGAGCAGTACATCTGCTTTCATGCTATAAATCCTGAGACTAAATCACAGTTTTTCTCCCAAGTGGGATGAATGGATTTGAATTGGACACCAGAAAAGAAGGACTGCTGTGCTATTTGTTACAGCTGGCCAACTTCCTTCAATTGAAGCAACAGGGATGTGTTGAAAACCAGGCTGTTTCCATAAGGTCATTATGAAGCTTGCTCTTGGAATTGCAAGTGGAAAATTTCAAAGAATCTTCCCATGGAGCATAGATGTGTCTGTATAGCCAAGGTACCAATCTTCTATGTGTTCACAACTAAGCATAGCAAGACTGTTATCCAAAGGGAACTGTGGAATCTCTGCCCTTAGTGTGCTAGTTATAAAGTTTGGTAGTCATCTTCTCTATTACTTACTGGAAAAGTACTGAAAGGGGTGTTTTGTTTGTTGTTTTAGCATAAATCATATTTGTCCATTAAAATCAGCCAGTTTTCATTTTTTTAAAAAAATGTATAGTCACAGAGCAACCAAGGAGAGAAGGCTTGAGGTCCTACTTAAGAATATATTTAGTTGACTTTTTAAAATCATGTTTGGAAGTTTTCTTCAGTGTGGGACCAATACAACAAACAGTCTCCTCCATACTTATTGATACTGTTTTGTCCCAAAGAGTAAAGCAATCACAATGTAAGTTCAGAATATAAGTCAAGATCTTAAGAATCTACAATAAAACAACAGGCCACTGAGTGAGTGAGTCCATGTTGTGCATTCTGTTTCATCAAATTCTCTTAACAATGTTATTCATTCAAATGTCATTACTTCTTATTTTAAATATGTATTAGATACAACGAGAACCTAATCCATATTCACTGATCACATCTTTGAGAAATTGACTCAAGTGAGCATTTAAGAATTCAAGGGATAAAGTGGAATATGCATTGTTTAATAAAGCTATAATTGCAGGCGTAATATGCTGCCCGTATTTTATTCCTTTTTTTTTTCTTTCTGAATCCTTCCCAGTATAGCACTGTCTGCCTTTTTCATTGTCTTTTAGGTCACTGTTCTTTGTAACTAAGCAAGCAGGGGGAAAAATGGCCACTAGTACAATGAGCAGATGGCTAACGCGGTCCCCTCCATGTGACTCCTAACACAGAAGTCTGCTCAAGACTACATGGTAAACAGTGTTTATCATAGGTAGGATCATTATCCCTTTAGCCTTTTCATTAGTTCTTTGACCCCTATGGTTCAGCATTAATGAAACCATACTTCCTGTTCCTGAGGCCTCTGTACTATTTCACTAGTGTCCTGGTAATGGAGTGTGTGTTTACTGCAGCTACATTACAGAGCTTTCTATTGCTTGCCCCTGGCATCAGCCCCACACAGTTGTGGGTCTTTGACACACACTGGTAAAGTTCTAGGATGAACTGTGCTTATTAGAGCCCACCAGGAAAGCAAGCTTCTTAGTATAATTAGCTCCCCCGAGAACAATGGCTGCCTTCACAGCAGGAAACCTTGAAGAAATTTAAAGTATGGAAAGCACAGAAAAAGGTACCTGTAATTAAGTTCCCTTTCTCTCTTTCCTTGTATTGTATGATTTCTTTTTTTCCTTCCTTCTTTCATTACTTCTGACTTGTATGTGTAGTCTAGTTTATTTTTAGTTTCCATCCTGATTAACAAAATATGATTGCATAATTTGATAATTAAACTTCTCCTTGCTGAAGGTCACATAGTTAATTGGTATATGATATTAATTAATCTTGTTCTTCTTGTAGTAAAAATTCAATAGAGAAATATATATGTATATATATATTATATATGTATATATATATTATATATGTATATATAATATATATATATCACATAAACACATGATTTGTAAAAGGATTACCTTTGCTTAGAGTTTTCACTGTGAAGGCAGCAAGCACACTCATTTTAACATGGGGCATTGTTCTCCTATTCCCGCTGAAGGATAATCTTGATTTTCCTGAGACCTTTCTCTTTATAGTTCTCATTTTCTTCTTACTTCCTTCTTATTCTCCATCTGTATGCTGTTTGTTCATCCCATTATCCCATTAGAGCCTTCCTGTTGATAGCTGACAGCCTGTTGACTTCTGTTATGAATGTACCAATTATCATTTTAATACTTTCCAATATCTCTCAAGTGGTATGGGTAAGATGTGTAAGTAACCCATAGCAGCAAGTGGCAAAAGCATGTGATCACATATGCGAATAACAAAAACTCGGTGCCTCTATGGCCTCAGCATATATTTCTCATTCATCTGGGGGAATGAAATAGAGTTTGTTATGCCATCCACTTCACTGTGCAAATATTTATCTAGTGAAAGGCCATCTCTTGAGGCATATCACTGGTGTGTATGTGGAAAGGGATTTTAATAAAGTTCTAAGCAATCCTTAGTACATTTGTCTAGACTTGAGAAAAGCATGCCTCGAAGGTCACCAAGGAACAACAACAACAAAAAAAATGGTAATAAGTGTGGTGATTAAAATCATCTTGCAGTTCCAGAGTTCCTTTGTAAACATCTTACTGAGTCAACTGCGAACACAATGGAAAGCAGTCTGTTCAAGTAGCTGACTCTATGGCTTTAGAGACTCCGAAGCTGGGGTTTTTAAAGTCAACAATAAAGTCAAGATTTTTTACTCCCTAATTTTCCTGCTCGGAGGCTATATTTGCACAACACAATCAACCCTGCTGTTTCAATCAAGTTAGTGAGAAAAACAAGTCAGGAGAACCAGCTGTTTGGCATTTTGTATATGAAACAGCTGGTTGATTGTCTGAATTTTTCATTTTTGAACTAATCTTGCTGTCATGATATAGAAACATCCTAAATACTGATTCATTTCCTTGTGATTATAGGGAATCTGGGGTAAGCAACCTTAGAATTATTAAGATATGCTTTAGAGTTGCTCCATGGCACATATAGATAGTCAGAAAGAGAGCACAATGGTAGAACAGGAAAAGTAAGTTGTTAATTTTTATTAGGACTCCAACATAAAATATTCTAAATTCTCTCAGGAACAGATGTTATGACTGTAATGAAGAATAAATGATGAATTTTTTATTTAAAAATATTTTAAGCAAGCTTTCCAACATTTGTGAAATTTTTCAAATCTTTGATTTTATATATTGAAATTTGAGTCTAAATTTATATGCACATATCCCTTTCTCTATGGTTTTTGTATTTCATTCAAATTTATATTTCTCAAGTAAAATAATTCCTAGAATTGTTGTGCCTTTTGCCATGCAAGCTAGGCAATTCCAATAGCACAGAGGCGGTCTTATGTTAGAAAAGTGCAGCTCTGAACATAAACATACATTTGCAGAAAGGAAATAATAAGGTTAAAAAAGTGTCATCAACAGTTTTCTCATAATTTTATTCACCTCTAAGCACATAATATGCTAGAGTCTCTGAATAATTGCATTAATTACTAGTTTTACGTTTATCAATTTAGTGTGTACCTATGTTGAATGACATAATGAAATAGAACAATTACCTAGCTCAATCAGTGCCATACTTTATATTATTCAGTAATTTATTAATAAAATGTTTATTAAAAATATTTAAAATGGATTTATGCTGAACACTTTTAGACTACAGTTATATATGTATAATAACTCCTGCTCAAATATTAGCATTGTTAGACATTGAACAAATATAATTACCAGTGCAAAAGCAAATGCTTATGGTTTATAAGAAATTACTATCTCATTCTAGTGATTAAAGGGCAGTACACACTGGGGTTGCCTTTGACTCTTTTGCCTGCTTTTGGGACCCTTTCCCTCCTACTGGGTTGCATTCCCCCAGCCCTGATATGAGTGTTTGTGCCTAGTCTTATTGTATCTTGTTATGCTGTATTCGGTATAGCCCTGGGAGGCCTGCTCTTTTCTGAAGGAAAACTGAGGACAAGTGGATCTAGGAGAGAGGAAAAGTGGGAAGAGGGCAGGGAGGAGTGGGGAGAGGGGAAAATGCATTGTATGAGAAAATAATAATTTAAAAAGATAGGTATCAAAAGTGAGTATCATTTTAAACACTGACAATAAGGGGATGACAAGCCAAGCAGCCTAAACCACATGAGCTTAGGATGCTAGAGAGTACATGCCTGGAGGTGACTGGTTTTATAGAACTCCAGCCATGATCACAAACACATAGACACAAGAATATAGGCTGTTCATCAACTCAGAGAATATCTTGTACAACAGACAGAATTCAGTGCAACATGTATTTGGTGTAGAGTTGGAAAAGTAATATTTTATAACCCTTAGTAATGTAAAACCATTCTTTGCTGTGGTGGCTGTTTTGAGTTGAGGTATGAAGAGAAAAGGGAAACGTTTATAGACTCAGTGTAGATGTCATAATGTAATTGGTTGTGCAACAACAGAGGTAAGCCCTATTATTTGTCATATTATTTGTTAATTATGTAGAATAATTGACTTCATTCTGCTAGTCGTACTCATGTGTTTAACACTGTCATTGTGTCCACTTCTCATGATTCTTTGCTTTCCTCTTCCTCCTAATCTCCTTCCTCTAATCTGAGCCCCCTTATCCTATCATACATTCTCTATAGGTTCTACATAGGAGGAAAATACTGTATAAATTGCTGTTCCATGTATGGCTAATTTCACTTTTCACAATCATTGCAAGTTTTCTCCATTTTCCTGAAAAGATATAATTTCTTTCTTCTTGACTTCATAATATGTTACGATGTATTTATATCACATCTTCCTTATTCACTGACAGATACCTAGCCTAATTCCACAACTTATTATTAATAGTAAGCAAGCCACATGGCCAGCAGATAATGCTTTGGACATTGGCTTTGATAACTTGAGATTTATGCTGAGATTCCACTGATAGTTGATTCATGTGGTAGTTCTGCTTTAGAAGTCTCATTTTATTGGCATTCTCAAGAATGTGATGTTCTGAGGATGGAGACACACAGGAAAAGGGAGCACATGGGGATTAGAGTGGACACAGAACTTCAACAGCTCTAAGCCAAAGTGAAGCCATGGCTTTACAGCAAACCACTACAAAAAGGCAACCAACTACAAAAAGGCAGGTTTCCAGGGGTCAAAGCACATCAGCACCTTGATCTCTAGCATTCAAATGACCCTAAAAGTATTTGCCTGCCTGGCTGCCTGGGTTCCTTCAATTCTTTCTACTCCCTTCCCCCCTCCCCTCCCTCCCTTCTTTCTATGTTTTCTTCTTTATAAATTTTGTAAGGGTCTTTCTGTTTAGCTTAGGTTGAGTTCAAATTCACTACATCCCAGAATGGTTTCAATTCCTCAGGGCTGGGATGATGACAGGAATGTGTCCCTTCAACCTGCTTATTTCTGTTGTTTAAAACTAATCACTCTCTATTCATTAGAACAGTCCTAGAAACAAACAAGCTGGACATTAAAGAGCAGAGGAAAACCGGAGTCTGATGGCCTGTTTCCCCTGGCATATGGCTTCAAAGCTTTCTAGTGAAGCTGAATTCATTCCCTTTGTTGGTTTGGTTCATTTCTATTTTACGTTAACTCTAACAAGAGAAAGCAATAAATACTAGTTGTAAAGTTAGGAAAAATTGCAAGACCATTAAAAGCTAAGTGTTATATGCAATAGAAGGGTAGCATAAACATAGCTGTTTACATCAGTTGCAGAATGAAATCAGGCTTATTATTACACTGGGTTAAAAAAATCAAACGCATTTACGCTGATTTTGGATTCCCTTTGACATTTTTATTAATAAACAAAGAAATCATGTGTCTTTCTTGACTTAAGTATGTAACTTCATTCTAATTGCAACCCCTAAAGCACACAATGGTATCATGACAGACAAATAAAAACGTTCAAGATAAGAAAATAGAAAATATTTGTAATGTCAAATAAAGACAGGACAGCCATAAAAACTCAGCAAGAAAGGGGGCTTATTACATAAGCCTAGCAAACTATGTTCAATATCAAGAACTCTCAGACAGAGAAAATTAACTCCCCAAATTTGTCCTCTAACTTCCACAGGCATGTACTATGGTATGCACAGCAAGTGTGCACACACACACACACACACACACACACACAGAAAAAGAGAGACACACACACAATTAAAACTAAAAAAGTAAAATATAGATTGAACCAGATGGAAATAAAATATTGTTATTAATTAAAATTGATCATTATCTTAACGGTATATGTTAGTACGAATTATTTTTAGGAATGGTTTATTATAATATATGTAACATTCACTGGAAGAAAATAAGTTACAGAACACAATTTGAATTTTCTATTATTTTCTTTCATTACTTGTTTGTGCAGGAAGAGAGAGAGGTGCAAAAGCATTCATGCAGATGAGTGAGTGCACATGTATGTACAAATAAGAATGCAGAAGTGCGTTTAAGAGTGTGGAGGCTAGAGTTCAACATCAGTGTCTTCCTCCCTTGCTCCTCACTTTATTTTTTGAGACAGGGTGTCTAACTGAGCCTGCGGCTTAGTGATTCAGATAAGACTAGCCAGCCCACAAACTCTAGAGACGTGCCTTTTTTCCCATCCCTTCCCAGTGCTGTGTCATCATGCAGGCTTTTATGTGGCTACTGGGAATCCAAAATTAGGTCTTCAAGCTTGTGTGGCAAATGCTTTAGCAACTACTTTATTGACTAAACCATCTCCATGGACCCTGAAATCTTTGTTCCAATAAGATTAAAGTTTGTAAAACAATGGTTTAAACTCTAATGAAAATGACATCAACAGTAAAAACACAAACTAGTATTTGTTGCTCTTTTTTTTCTTTTCTTTTAATTATTCTTCTCTCATACAATATATGGTGACTATAGCTTCTCCTCCCTCCACTCCCCCCATTTCCCCACATTCCTCTCCAGATCCACTGTTGCTCTGTTTCCCTTCAGAAAAGAACAGGCTCCCCCATGAATATTAATTGAACACAGCATAACAAGATGCAGTAAGACTAGGCACAAACACTCATATCAAGGCTTGACAAAGCAACCCGGTATGAGCAAAAGGGTCCTAAGAGCAGGCAAAGAAGTCAGAGACACCACAACTCGCACTGTTATGAGTCCCACAAAAACTTCAAGCTAAATAGCCACAACATGTAGGCAGAGGACCTAGCACAGATCCATCAAGCTCCATTGTTACCGTTTCAGACTCTGTGAGGCCCCATGAGCCCTGCTCAGTTGATTCTGTGGGCCATGTTCTCCTAGTGTTCTCAACCCATCTGCCTCCTACAGTCCTTCATCTCTCTCTCCTGTGTGGTTCCCCTAGCTCCCCCTAATGTTAGGCTGTGGGTCTCAGCATCTGATCCCATCAGCTTCCAGAGGAAGCCTCTCTGATGGCTATTGGATTATACACCAATCTATGAGTATAGCAGTGTACCATAAGTAATCATTTTGATTTTTTTTTTTTTTTTTGGTCAGTCATATTTGGTTATACTCTAGGTTTCTGAGTCTTTCTGCTTTCAGTTCCTGCCC
The DNA here is from genome assembly GCA_902168425.1 of Peromyscus attwateri. Lineage (NCBI taxonomy): Eukaryota > Metazoa > Chordata > Mammalia > Rodentia > Cricetidae > Peromyscus > Peromyscus attwateri. The sequence continues at coordinate 34,794 of CABHPP010137691.1, read as the reverse complement.
ATCCAGGCAGTGTCTGGCACTAGCTCCCTCTAGTAGCTTGAGCCTGAAGTTACACCAATCATAGGTTGGCCACTCTCACAAGCTATGAGCCACATTGTCCCAGCACAACTTGCAAGCAGGACAGGCTTGGGTGGTAGGTTTTGTGGCTGGGTTGATGTCCCAGTTCCTCCAATGGAAGCCTAGCATGGTTACTGAAGACGACTGGTTCAGGTTCCATTGTTTCCATTAGTAGGAGTCCTCGATAACGTCGCCCTCATAGGTTCCAGGAAGTTGCCACTGCACCAAGTTTCCATATTGTCCCCTAAATACCTCCCTATTCTGCATTGCTAGGAATGTTGTAACCTAACTTTTATTCTCCTAAACTATTCTATAAGTTGCTTATTATGTTTTTTTTTTCCTTCCATTCTGCAGATACTACTAAAGAAGGGCTGGGTTACTTTTTAAATGTTTCAAAAACAACAGCAACAAGAGAACCTTATTCAAATACAGAAAGTTCTATTTTAAAATGTGTTATCTTTTGGTGCCAAGAAAAATACAAGATCTGCACTTTTAAGAATTTTTAAAACTTTCAATACGGTACATTTTGCACCGCAGATCTCAAGAGCTTACTTATCCCTCCTGACTCTAACATCCTACCCATTAATTAACGAACCCGGCTTCCTGTATTCCATTCCACTGTTTCATTGTATGAATTTGAATTTTAAAATATTTGACATAAGTAGTGCTCTGTCTTTCTGTAATTGCCTTATTTTAGCTTTATGTGATAAATGAACATTTTTATATATTTCATCATTTCCTTTTTTTTAATTTGCACATGTCTGTCTCAATCCTCCTCTATTAAATTCTCAAAAACTTCAACTTCAAAAGCTAGGAAGATTGGAGAGAGGGGAAAGTGTGGTTGGGATATATTGTGTGGGAGAAGAATTTATTTTCACTTAAAAATAAAATGAAATAAAATAACCCACCCACAAACTTCAAGAGTTCAATGGCTTCTAACACAATTATTTAAGAGAGCATGTTTACTATTTTCTTTTGATTATTATATGATGTTGCATGTGTCAACTCATCATTTTATCTCACTCAATAAAATCATCCCTAGGTCTGTCCATTTATTACCTGCAAATTTCATATTTTTCAACATCTGAATAAGAATTCTTTGTGTAAACATGCCACATCTTCACTACACTTTCACCAGTTATAGACATCTTGGTTGTTCCCAATTTCTGGTTATTATGAATAGAGCATCAATGACTATATCTAAGTACGTATGTGTTTCTGTATTGCTTTGTATACCTGCCCAAGAGTGATATAGTTCAAAATTCAACTCCAAGTGGATCAGGAACCAAAAAATATGATCAGATACTCTGAATCTGATACAACAAAAAATAGGGACTAGCCTTGAACTCATCTGCATAGGAAAGGACTTTCTGAAGGGAACACTGACAGAACAGGCACTAAGACCAACAATTAATAAATGGACCACATGAAACTGAAGAGCTTCTGTAAGGCAAAGGACACCATCAATCAACAAAAGCAGCAGGCTACAGAATGGGAAAATATCTTTTCCAAGTATGTACCCCACAGAGGGCTATTACCTAAAATATATGAAGAACTAAAAGACCTGGACATCAAAAAAAAGTAAAAAATAAAAAAAAAAATAAAAAAATAAAACAACTGAAAATAGGGTACAGTACTAAGCAGAAAAATTTTCAAAAGATGAAGCACACAGCTGAGGAACACTTAAAGAAATATTCAATGTGCTCAGAGAAATTCAAATCGAAACTACCTTGAGACATCATTTTATATCCATCAGCATGTCCAAGATCAACTTTTAAAAAGCAAGGACAGCACATACTGTTGGGGATGTGAGAAAGGAGGGATCTTACTTATTGCTAGTCGGAGGGCCAACTGGCAAGGCCACTATGGGCATCACTGTTGCCAAGTCCTTGGGAAACTGAGAATTGAACTACCTTAAAATTCAGTTATACAGCTGTGATGGCACATGCCTTTAATCACAGCACTCAAGAAGTACCAGCAGTCTGATCTCTGTGAGTTCCAGGACAGCTAGGGCTGTTACAAAGAGAAACTCTGTCTCAAAAAACAGAAACAGAAGAAAAACCAAAACAAATAAACAAAATAAGAGTCAGTTATGCCATTCTTGGGTGTATACTCGAAGGACTCTACATTCTACTACTGAGATACTTGCTTTATTTTGTTTACTTCCTGTGATAAATAGGAACTGCCTGGGAGCGACAGAGCACTGCTGAGAGACCTTGTTAGGCCTACCAAAGTGCATCTCGCAGAGTCCCTAGATGTGAATTAGTGAATTAGTGAGCAAGTAAATTAATAATGTTACTTTGATTTTGAGAGGTTGAATTTCAATGCTGTATTTTCTTATAAATGAAAAATTTGCTAAATGGGGAAAAAAGAATAAAAATAAAGTTTCAAAATTTATGATATTGATAGATTATTTTATTTTGGATCACTTCCTTTGGAGGTTTCATAGCAATTTTCATAAATACAAACTTGTAGTCCCAATAGCTTCATGTGTACTCTCATTAACTTTATCATTTAATTCATCCCTTTACTTAATTCAAAAAATTTCAAATTTAATCATATTTTGTACCACTCACTTAAATCAGCACATCTATGACTTATGTTTTGATCACAGTCAGATCACTTGTGCTAAATAAAACACAAAGAAATTCAATTGGTGCAACCAATACTTTTGCATAAGTATACATATATATGCATAGTGTATGTATATCTACAACTGAAACATATAAATTATTTAAAATATTATATGTGGAAACACATGTACACAAATTTCTGATGCTTTCTCCTCACATTCTAAGTGATGGATCATCTTCAACTGATTCTTTAAAAAATGTTTACCTTTATTTATTTTGTGTTTGTATATGGGTTCTTTTTCACAAAGTTTATATTTGTTTATTTTGTGTGTGTGTGTGAGCAAACATGTACTACTTTCAGGAGTTAGCTCTCTCTCTCCACAATGTGGATTCTGAGGATAACTTGGGTCGTCAATTTTGGCAGCACATGACTTTACCTGCTAAGCTTCTCACCAACTCAGCAGAGTCATTTTAAACATCAAATCTCTAGTTCAGGTACTGGAAACTTTCTCATATAATGAGTTTTGTAGTTAATACGTTACACTGTGTAGGCCACATGATATTTCTGTAGCATTAAATCATTACTACTAGAATATCTTTTTAAAAATCAGGTATTATTAGCTCTTAGACCATATGAATAGAGACCAGGATTTAGATTTATCCTGTGGTGTGTGGTAGTTGTAGGCAGCCGTTCTAGATGATTTCCTTGAAATTGGAATGCTATACTTTATTCTTCATGGCCTTGATGCCATTTTATTTTCCCTGTGCATGTAATACCCAGAAAATAGAAAACTGCATATTCTACCCTATTCTCAGCAAATAAGATCATTGTATACCTGGCATATTGGTAAGAACTGGTTAATAAGAAAAATGTACAGCCAACGTTGTATGGGGCATTGTTCAATCAAACTGGGGCATCTGGATATTAACTTTGATTCAGTCGCAGGGGACATTTCATTGCAGACATCTAACTATAATATCAATAACTGGAGAATCATTTTCAACGTGAGAAAAATCACCTCTTCTGTTTCTGTATTATTTCTTCATTGATATGAGTCTTTGAAAATGTCTTATTAATACTCACATAGAACCATGGGTGATTATCTTGTCTTGATTTGAAATTAAAGCTTAATTATTGTATGCTAAGAATAGTTCTTTACTTAGATTGCTTTGACAATTCATGTTATTTTTCAGAACTATTTACATTAATAAACTAAATATTGTATTCCTAGTATGTTTGTGTTTATTTTGATGATTTTTTTTTATAACTCACTTGGTTTTCCTGCTTAAAGTATGACTCTGTCTTTCCTCAGTGGAATAGTCCTGCCATTACCGTCCATGAATCTGATAATATTAGATGATTCTCTCATCAGATTTGATTTCTAACAAGCTGTTGATGAAATGCCATGTGCCTCATTAATTGTTAGTGCCAGAGTGCTGGGAGATACCATGTGATATATTAAGATATATACCTCTTTGAAATCTAAAATGCAAGTAGTTTTGCATTCTGAAATGTTAGAGAGATGAACAATAAAGAACCCTTTAAACATTATACATTCAATGCTATATAAAATCTCCATGATGGGAAAGTTAAGATCTTTTACCAAGAGTAAATTTTGATGAATAATTTTCTTTAAAGATTGATGATAGAATTGGTTGTAATGTAAATTCAATTCCTTTGTAGTTTTGTCTATACCCTTGTCACATTCTTTAGATATTTCTTATTGTTGTCATTACGTAAAACAAACGTAAACTCAACATTGACTTTCAAGATACATAAGTTAACAATATGTAGAATTAAATGTGAACGCACACATGTGCATTTGCACACACACACACACACACACACACACACACACACACACACACCAAGGCACTAAGAACACTTACAGGTTGGCATTTTTGTTTCTTTATAAGTTTATATGGAAAATATAACATAAGGAAAATCCACTTTCTTCCTTTAAGTAAAATGCAGTGTGAATGCTCTTGATTTTAATGAAGAATTTTCTGGAAGTTAAAGTAATAAAACCTAACAATAACTAATCTAAAATCATTGTGAATCTATTATACAAATAATGTGAGACTGTTGGTATTGGATGCTAATTATTAATTTTGTGTATGTCAGTGTACAGAGACTTAAATGGATTTTTCAGGATAAATTAAAGCTATTTTCCTTGAAGACTTGGTAAGATATTGCCTCATCCCAAGAACCATAAAAGTTTATTAGAGAAAAAAGAGCCTCTTGTTTCAATTTAAGCAATTACATTGGTATGATGTGATTTGTGGCTCTATCTTAATTTACATGTGATATTATCATGTTCACCCAAACAACTAATATGTAAAATTTGCTTTATTTTTTATCATTTTAGGGAATTAATGATTGACTTATTAATAGGCATATTCCATCTAGTAAGCTGAATTATGGTTTGATATTGTTAGTGACTAATCATTACAAAGTAGCTATTTTAAATCTTCAATTTATCTGTATAGAAGTATTGTCTATTACTTTAATATTCTCAGTGTACTTATAAAAACATACAGCACAGTAGCTTTCACACCAATTTGATAAATAGAATCAAGATTTAGTTTCGAGTCATTTTTTTTCCTACTTTTTGGATTAAAACAATTATGTTAAAAAAAACTTCTTTGGCTCCAGGTTAACTTGATACCTACCATATATTCATTTCTATCTTTATCATTTCTATTTCTCCTTATGAAACTCTCAGTGGCATTGCAATCATTTTATTACAGACATATAACAATGTAAAACCATTCCTGAAATTTTCAGTTATACCTTCAAATGTAGTAATATTATAATAAGAAAATTAAAGAGCCATGAAAAAGTAAGGAAAACAAGTTTATGTCAAAAGAATAAATGGCAGCAATTGAAAATGAGCCACCTGTTTCTCATTAAGCAAACAAGTTATGTGACATACAACTCAGTAGCTGAAAAATGCTTTTAGAATCTCAGGATCGCTTATAATGCTAGAATTCTAGGCTGTTGAATGTGATATCAAGGGAGCAATGTACCATAATAATTTCTTACAGAATAGTCAGTGTAGTGCAAAAGGATCTTCAAAAAACAGAAGTCATTTATCATATGATTGTAGACAATGTTTCCTCTGTCTTACTCTCAGAGTTAGCAGAGAAGAAAATCAGTACAGCTGTGGTTAGCAGAGGTCATGTCTTTGTACTTTTGCTGCAATGTTGATTTCCTCACTTTAGCCCGGTAGGTATTAAAAGGCAGGCATGTTGAACACTACTTATCCTTGCTTTCGATTTCTAAAGTAGGCTTGTGGTGGAGAAATAGACTGTGTTTGTACAGCATGTGCTCATGTCTGATGACATCAGAAGTGTTGATGTCTCTAGGCTGGGCATCCCATTTTAGGGACAACAGTGCTAGGTTATCCCTAGGACAGATAGGAATATAGAAAAAGATGACAAAATTCCAGAAAACTAACTGAAAATTAAATTAAACAGAGAACTGAGCATGTAGATCAATGAACCATAAATTATCTCATGGATTTTCAAAACTTCATTTGACTTAAATTTGAAGTAGTATTAGAATCTACGCAAATATATGTAACTTGAACCTTCAACATTTCAAGTAATTTCTTACACCATTGTAATTTTCATTGAAAACTCATGTGTTCACGTGCACACATGCACCCACCCACACTCTTTTTTGGTGTGTATTTATAATAGCCTTGTCACAAGTTACAATCCTTTCTAGTAAAGCCTTTCTAAAACCCTATAGACCTTTAGAGAGTAAATAAAATTAAAAAAAATCATAAATCAGAACATGCACATGTATACCATAGAGAAATCTAACAGAAATAACAAAGCAACTGCCTTGGTGGGGAGATTGGGGGAGGTGTCAAGTGAAATAAAAGCACATACTGTTTCTGAAAGACAATAGCATTCCTGAGTCTATCATATGCTGATGGGAGAAGAAATGATGGTATGAGTAAAAAGTACAACAACACTCAGTTGGGGACATTTTGTTATTTGGGGAAAACAGGGATGTTTCCATCAGTACAATGAAAAGTCACTAAGGCTTTGGACACGTCAGTGGCCCTAATATCCTTTAGCTCCTGTATTAACATCCTACGGGAATGTGGGTAGGAAGAATAATAAAAACAGAAAGAAAAGTTTTGGGAAAAAGAATTTCAAAAAAAAATGAGTGTAGGGATGGGAAGATGGCCCAGTGGATAAAATAATTGCTGTCTATATAAATATGAGGACCTGAAATCCAATCACCAGAATATGTTTATAAATTTGACATGACTATACATGTCTGCAACCTAAGCATGGGGGGGAGGGGGTAGGATGCAGAGATAGGAAGATCCTGACAGCTTCTAGGTAACTAGTCTAATGGAAATGGTAAACTTCTAGTTCAGTGAAAAACCCAGCCTCAATGCAATAGAGTACAGAGCAATAAAGACACTTTCTATATCCCTTTATATATATATATATATATATATATATATATATATATATATATATGTACAGATGTGCAAGAGAACTTGAACACACATGTGTATACACAATGCACACCCACATACATACACACATACAAACACAAAAACAAACATGAGATATATTAATGGCAGTGATTCTAAAGTATAACTCATGGGGATTTCTATTTGATTAAGTGTGGGCTTTCAAAAAATGTAAACTCACTGAGTGTTTGTAGTTTTAATACTCCATGGTGTAAGATTATAATTTATCGAAATGGAGACTGTTGAAATAATATTAGATTTTAATATAAAATGTCAAGATTTTAGTTATGGCTTTATTTACTTCCTGTTCTATTCAATACCCATGCAGAGATAAGAAATACCCTGCTGAGAATGGAAATGATAGTACATTTTCTGACTGGAGATACACATCTCTGAATTCTTAGTAAGGTGACCTTATACACAATGATGAGACTGGGTGATGTTATAGAAATAACAGATGATAGCACTGCAGAAGAAGAAGGATTACAAGGTCTAAATTCTTCTTTGGGAGTGAAATTTTTATATTGATAAAAAAGCAGCATTGACAAAATGCTTTCTCAGAATAATCTAGAGCATGAATTGGAATACGTTCCAGGAACCAAGTGAAGAAATTGTCTGAAACAGGGAATGCTAATTCCTAATGAGGGACCAAGAGAGATGATGACTAGAAACTGACTACTGAGGAACTCAACACAAAAGTCACTGGATTCTATTTGCATTAGTTATCTGATTAGTAAGTAGTGGCTATTGATATTAGCTGGATGAGTTAAAGGAAATACAATAACAACATTAGAGAATATAGCAGTGATTTGTACTTAGTTGGACTGAGGAATGTGATGGTAGATGGAAGGAAACATGGGTTAGTTGATTTCAAGAGAAATTCTTCTTCTTTTTTTCAGGTAGAGGCTGAAAACCATATAATTAGCCTGTGCATTCATGGATTCTCCGTCTGTAATTTAACCAACTTCAAATAAAAAAAATCTTCAAAAAAGACAATGTGTATATTAAACAGAGACATTTCCAGCTCATCGATCCCCAAACAATGTACTCTAACAACTATTTGCATGACATCTGCATTGTGTCATGCATTATTAACCTATAAATAAATGTATTAAAACTGTACAAAAGGGTGCATATCAGTTACATACAAATAGCATGTGTATCAGCTACTTTTCATTGCTGTGATAAAATACTATGACCAAAAGTGACTTCTAGAAGAAGGTCTTGATTTTGGCTTATGGGTGCAGTGGAAAGTCCATACCAGGGAGGGAGGGAGGTGCAGCAGCACATGAGGAAATCGGGCTGCGAGAACTAACATTTCAGTCACACAGAGGAATCAGGAAAAAAGAAAAGGAACAGGGCAGGGATTTAAACTGTCAAAACCTGCTCCCAGTGACATACGTCCTCCATCATGACTGCACCTACAAGAGGTTCCATAATTTCCCCCAAAGTATGCAACCAATTGTGGAACAAGTGTTTAAATACATGAACCTGCCGGGCGTTGGTGGCGCACGCCTTTAATCCCAGCACTCGGGAGGCAGAGGCAGGCGGATCTCTGTGAGTTCGAGGCCAGCCTGGGCTACCAAGTGAGCTCCAGGAAAAGGCGCAAAGCTACACAGAGAAACCCTGTCTCGAAAAACAAAAAAAAACAAACAAACAAACAAATAAATACATGAACCTATGAGAAACACTTCTCATTCAAAACACCACTTCGTGTAATGTAAATGTGGTGAGTAGCCACTATCAAATTCAATCCCACAAGCAAACTGACACTCTAATGCATCCTTTCTGTAATACAAGAGATGATGACGGTCATGATTCAGCCAAGAGATCAAATATGATATGATTCAAACTTGAGATGAGAAAGGTGTTGGGTCAACCACAAATAGGTGGAAGGGAAATGATTTAGTGCACAAGCAAAAGCACCAACCAAATGGGAGGCCAATACACAGTAGCAGATACAGAAAGGTTGAAGACAATTGGGTGGAAGTCATGGAATGTAATTACAGTTTTCTCAAAGAACTAAGGAAGATCTTCATGCTGTAAGAAGATTTGAAAGGGGATTGTGAAAGTCAGTTGAAGGAGAATTTGAAGTCTTGTAAGAATGAGTATTTTGAGTATTGTATACTTTAATGGTATGGAAAACTAAGTGCAGGGTAATCGTCGTTAAAGAGAGTCCTCAGCAGCACACAGGGCATCCTGAGCAAGCATGGCAGTGAGGGTATGTGGGAAGTTCATGTGAAGTGGATCAGTCTTTAACAGGAGATTGAAAAAGCTAGATATTAAACAGTTGATGGTGCATGCAAGGGATTAACTAAAATGATGATTTGATTCAAAATTTGATCAAAAACAAATTTTTAAATGCTGTATAAGATTCACGGTACTTTTCAAAGAGTATTGCTATTGATGTAAACAGAAAGTCATGGGACAGTATATCAAGAGCATCAGCCATGAGAGTTAAGCAGTGCCGTTGGAGTATAACCTCTTCAAAATGCAATTATGCAGGAAAACTATCATTGGAAATATGAATGGCCAGCATCTGTTTTTCATAGGGTGTTCAATTAATATGAATTAAAGGAAAAATTTGATGTATTGTATACTTTAATGGTATGGAAAACTAAGTGCAGGGTAATCGTCATTAAAGAGAGTTAAAAAGAATGTGAAGAGCAGAGTGGGTAGAATATTGCACACTTAGTCAGACAATTTATTTACCACACTCATCCATGTATTGAAATTGTTCTGAGGGGTAATCATAAAAAAATACACATAATTGTCAAGTATGCACATGTAAATGCTTGTTTAAAATTTTGTATCATTCAAGTTTTACATAAAATCATTATTTCCTAACAGTGGGATACACAAAAAAGTATCTAACAACATCAAACTATTATAAACTTTCTCTTTAAGTGATTAGATACAGAAAGGTGTAAAAGTGAAGTGGCCAACTATTCATAACCAGCAGTTTCAATATGAATTCACATACATTAAAATGTTTATTAAAGAAAATTAATAAAACTGAGCTTACTCTAAGCTAAATATAGATTACATTAAAATAACAATAGCAAGTAAAATGATTAGAGTACAGTCTATTATAGTATTTTACACACAATATATACAAGTGGTGTCACATGGTGATAATAATAGGTAGAACAAATTCATGCAGTTTTATTATTGTTTTAAAATACTCTACAATTTCTCCCTTATTACCTGGTGGTATGTACTCATCATTTAACTCTTACTGTACTCAGGATATTAGCAGTATCATCACAATGATATTGAATTCATTGGGAAAGATAGATTCATATTGGAGACAATATCAATAACTGACTCGGTAATTTAGATTCAAGGTGAGTTACTCCAGTACCCACAAAGCTACATGCAACCAGGATAGTGAGGGACATGATATCATGGAAAGAGATTTTCCGTTTTGTATTATTTGAAGTCATCATCTATTGGCACAAAAATAAAAAGTGAGCTGGACACTTGCTCAACTCCAGATGCAATAATATATGGCAAAGGAAGGAGAATTACTGCTGCTTGATGGGGCTATATTAAAGCAGAATCATCACAACACATTGAGCATCTGGACTTCCAGATGTGCATGATGTTGCCCACATCTATTTATCTGGTTTGCACAGAAAAGCATAGAAGATACAAGCATACAGTAAAGGAGGAGACTATCTGACTAAATATCATCACTCATATATTACTCCACATGTGGTTTTGATTAGTTATAAAATATCTGCTATAATGATTTTACTCAGTGTTTTTCATGGCAACTGACCAAATAAACTCAATATACTTAGAAGAGTAGAAGCATAGAATAATATCAAACATGAGACAGCTCACAAAATCTTTAAGGGGATTAGAGGGGCAAGCTAGAAGTTATGCAGCCATTCTATAAATAGCTACTGTTGGAGGTCTATAAACCTCAGAAATCATCACTGGAATTACTGAGATATGCAACTTAATACCAGGAGCTCCACTACTGCTTTTAAAAACCAACAGAATATATGTGCTTTTTGACAGTCATAGTTCTCAGGAGTTGCCTCACAAAATCCATTTTAAATAAAGTCTCACTCCTGGGGTGTCGACTTTTCATCCCACCTGTGCAGATATTGTCTGCTGGACCTGGAAAATGGAGAGGACAACAGTCTACTGCTGTAGAAAACCTTAATTTAGTTTCACTGCACTTTTATACATGAATGTAACAAAGGAAGCAATGATTCAAGGAAGGTTGTTTGAGTTTGGGAAAATATGATCAGAAAAAAAAAGGTAAATAAATGCCAGTAAGCAAATCCCAAATATTGACAGAGTAACCCTTTCCCAGAACTTTCTCAAGACTGACCACATTTAACACAATTGTCTGGCATGTGCTAGAGATTATACCTGGAAAAGCATGAAGGCAATATCCAGATTCAGGGTACACTGACCAGATTGGGTTCTATAACTGTGTTCTGACATGGAACAAGAATAAACATATCTTATAAATTAAATGTAAATGTTTGCCACAGGAAGCATGAAATAACATCCAAGAACAATCCAGGGAACAAAATGCATCTGAAGTAAAAGCCGCTCTGCCTTTTTTCCTGGAGCCTATCTCACAATTTCCCAAGGCATTGTTCACTATGAGTCATTCTTTCTACTTTTCCAATACTGGGGGTTCTTTGGAGAAGTATAAAATGTCATTCATCTCTGCTGACTAAATAGGATATGCTAATGAATTCAGAATCCCACTTTGGAAGACAAATCTTATGTTAGACTTTCTTCAAAATAGAAATTAACTGTTTGAGATACTAACAATAAACATGATAGTTTGTGTATTCTGTTCATTACACTTTACAAACACTTATTTTACTTTCTAATGTTTTTTGATGAGACAGTATCTGGAAACTTCTTATCCATGATTAGAAAATATCACATAAAAATTCGGAGACTGCTATTACTTTGTGAAAACATCTTATTTGTGGAAGAGTCAAGCATATATTATATGATATATATATATATCCTGTTATTTGTTAATAGGTTTACTTTAGCCAGCTATTTAGACAATTATTACAGAAATTCAAATTATGTAAGTGGAATTATCCAACTAGTTATAGTTTTATATCCTTTCAGGCTTATTCACAGAAATAAAAATGATACTGTGTGCTATTTCATCATCATAGCAATCATAACTGCTATCAACACTCTCAGTTTTTTTCAACCATTTTTCTGATCTTGGCTAGTGTAGATCCTGCCACAGAATCTGAGCTCATTCAGTGTCTTAGTAACTGTTTTATTGCCGAAAAGGGACACCATGACGATGGCAGCTCTTTTAAGAGAAAGCATTTAATTGGGGCTTGCTTACAGTTTCCAAGGTTTAGCCCATTAGCGTCATGGCGAGGAGCATGGGAGAATACAGGCAGGCACAGTACTGAAGATGTAATTGAGAGCTACATCCTGACCCACAGGCAGAAAGAGAGAAACTGGGCCTGGCAAGGACTTTTGAAACCTTAAAGCCCATCCCCCAGTGACACCCTTCCTCCAACAAGGCTACATCTAATCTAATCAGCCATATCATAGTACAAAAGGCATTTAGCACCGTTATAAAGGTCCCCATAGTCTTTAACAGTCTTAACACTGATTGAAAGTACAAAGTTCAAAGTCTCTTCTGAAACTCATGGCATTCTCTTAATTGTAATCCCCTGTAAAATCTAAATCAAAAGCAGTCCACATACTTATAACATACAATGGCACATCATAGATATTACCATTCGAAAGAGAAGAGAGGGAGCATAGTGAAGAAATACTAGACCAAAGCAAATCTAAAACCCAGAATGGAAAACTCCAAATTCTGTACCGCTATGTCTTCTGTCAAAGGGTGCTTCAGATCTTCAGCTCCTTTCTTCAGATCTTTTACCTCCACACTTTATTCCTGGGCTTGTTCCACACCCTATCTGCAGCTTTGGCGGATATACCATGACTCTTCTATCAACTTTTTGAGATCTCTCATACAACCTAGCCTTCACCTTCACAGCTTCCCATAGTGGCCTCTCTGGGCTTCCACACAGGGGCGTCCATCACATGCCTGGCCTCAGCTGCTTTCCTTAGCTACGTGGGAAAATTCTGAAACCTTTTTCTCGTGTTCTTGACTCTAAAGCTGGAACTCCCTGGCCAAAGCTGCCAAATTCTGCTGTTTGCTGGGCCTGGAACTTGACCTATTCCTTCAAATACGTATGCATCAGCTTTCTGATTTTGATGGTTTCCTTTACTGCTCAACCTTTTCTTTAATTCCTTTCACAAGTTGGAAGCTTAGCTGAGTGGGGTCTTACCCTGAGATCACCATTCCTTTTTCCATTTAGCACCAAGCTTTTCTTTAAATGTTTTGTCTCCTTGAGCACTGGACTTGACTCCAACATTGTATTTCCTAGTCCTCCTTTTCTCCTCTCGCTGTACATTTTTTACTTCTCCTTGCCCTGTTTGCTCCTTATCATTGTCGTTCTGCATAAAAGTAACCACTAATAACTATAGGACACAATCAATGCTAGGCTGTCTTGAAATCTTTTCTTCTCTGCCAATATCATTAATTTAAAACTTCTCATTTTAGCCTCAGGCAGACTTTTAAGACAAGGGCAAAAAGCAGCCACATTCCTTTGCCAAGCTATCACAAGAATGGTCTCTAGGCCACTTACTAATTTTCCCTTCTGAAACTTCTGGAGCTGGGCCCCTACAGTTTAAATTTCCCTCAGTATTGTTTCCCTTGTTTCTACTGGTATGGTCCATTAAGCCTCACTTAAAGCATCCAACTGCTTTTCTAGTCCAAGTCCCAAAGTCTTTCACATACCTCCAAACATCAGAGTCAAGCCTGTCACAGCAACATTCTACTCCCGATACCAACTCCTGCCTTTGTAACTCTTCTATTTCTTTGAAGAGACAAGATGACCAAGGCAAACTTTATAAAAGAACACATTTAATTGGGGCTTTCTTGTAGTTTCTGAAATTTAATCCATTATCCATCTGGCAGGGCGTATTACAGGCATGCAGGCAGTCAAGGTCCTGGAGAACTAGTTGAGAGCAACATCTTGATCCACAGGCACTGAAAGAGAGAGAGAATGGATCTGGCATGGACTTTTGAAACCTCAAAGCCAACCCCTAGTGACACACTTCCTCTGTCAAGGTCCCTCCAACTAAATTAGGCCTCACTTCCTGATCTTTTGCAAATAGTGTCACTCCCTGGTGACAAAGCATTCAAATACATGAGCCTATGAAGGCCATTCAAAAACACCACGTGCAGCAACACACAAATAACACTTTGGCAAGGAAGTAAAAAGAAATTTTTGCTAGGTGTTGGTTTTGGTCAGTTTCTGAATTAAGTTTCAGTTCTTTGGACCCATAAGCAGGTTGAATTTCTTTCAGTAAGGAGATTCTGCAATAATTATTTTAATCATTATCTAAGCATCTTAAAACTGCAATGGAGATTTATCACTTGAAAAAAATAGCAGAAACTAGGTTACTTAGAATTATTATTCAGATCTGTTGCTTGCTATTCATCTCTAACACACATTTCATAGACTTAAAAGAAAATCTTTGAAACTGTCAGCGGTGGTTTAAAGTAAGTAGGTTCCTAAATAAATGCCTTGTCAGTTTGTGTTAGAATTGCTTGCCTGATTAAAATGGAGACAGTAATTAAGTGTTGGCCTGTTAATCTAACTGTTATTTAGAAGTCATTAATGAAATGGTTTATGGGTTTAAGAGACATTCTATATTTAAATTATTCTGTCACTATAAACCAGACTTGATTCACACACACAAAGTTCAGAACACTTAAGAATGTAAACTATTGAATTTAAGCAGACAATGCAGGAAGAGTGAGTGCATCTTGAAAAATTATAGTTTTTATTTGTTGGTAACCTTCTAAAAAATTCTGTCCAAATATTACAAGTATGAGTGTTATAACTGGCATTTGAAGTCATATTGTTATAAACGTAAAGAAGGGTTTAATTGAGAAAATATCAAGTGCCATCTTAGTGCTCTTGAGTTACGTGGGCACACAATTCTCTAATTTCAATAAATTCCACTTAGTTTGAATTCAGAGAAAATATTTAAAACATTGTATTGGGCTTTCTATTTCAACTTTGAGAGAAAAAATGTCAAGGGCAGTTTACAAAATCTGTTACATGAAGAGATTATTAAATACAATATAAGGATTTCTTTCTTTATCATTCATACAGTAAACAGAAAGTGCTGGAGAAAACAAGAATATCCCAAAGCACTGAGATGTGAAGGATACTTGATGAAGATGAGGATTTTAGCAAAAAATACTTACCTCAGATGCAAAATTCAAAAGCTTTCTCACCTTCATAATTGCTATAGGCCATTATATCTTACAACTTCATTCATTTTCCTTACTGAAATTTAGTTTGCCATTATGCTCAATTATTTAAATATTTCTGTAACACTCGTCTTCCATTTCATTTATGTATCAGAAAAGTCCATAGATTATGTCATATTTTTCTCACAATTCTAACTTCATAGTTAATACTGAATTTAGAATGAGTCAATGATTTTGTTTGTGGCTGATTGAGTGTTTACAACGTTTAAATTAATGAAAAAGTTGTAGGAAAATTATAGATGAAATTATAAAGAAGAGTAGTAAATGTGCCAGAGTGGAGGACATGGTTGACTAACAATGACTAATATTGATTTTACTTTAAAAATGAAAGGAATTAAAGGAGAAAGGAGAAAGTAACCTTGAAATATAAATATACACCTCTTTTCATCCACAAAATTGATTTGATATGTACAGTATGGACCTAACACTAAGCAATTAATGTTTTCTTTTTTTGAAAAATAGTGTTTTGACTTTTGATTATAAAATACAATAAAGTCACTGAGCTAAAAATAATTCAAATAAAATAAAAATACCTCTTTTTGACAAAGAGTTTTCTTTTGGATTAATAAACCATTGCAAATGACATCAAGCATTATCTTTTTAAAGGGCAGGATGTCACACATTACTGGTTAGTTTCTTATATAATTTTACATGCCCTGCAAATTTATGTATGTATGAGTGTATGTATCTATCTATCTACCTACTTATCTACCTGTCTACATATATACCAACTTATCAATCTCACCCAATGCAGAATACTACAGTTTATAATGATTACTCAAAAAAGCCAATGATTTCAAAGCAGATTAACCATATTTCATCACAGCTTTTAGTCTCATCAGAGTACAGTAAAACATTTTTTATGATCTCAAGGAAAGTTTAAAATTATGGAAACACCTTGGTCCTGAATAAAAATCTGTGTCAGAGGGGCATATTTTCCAGGGTAAACGTTAAATTACATGTTGTGCTCCTATTTTCTTCTAGAGAATTGATACTCAAAATTGCCTATGTTGAAACTGAATCCTAGAGTGAATATGGGTGAATGAAGATTGACATCATCCATGGTGACTTCTACCTTTGGTTGAGCATCACATTATTATTCAATGGGAATGAAAGACAATTTTAAAAAGTCTTGCTTTCATAAGGAATTTACTTTTATCACAATGGTCCCTTATATTGAATTGAACTCCATTTTAGATTATGTTGAAAAGACATTGGATAGAGTGCTTTCTCAAAGAACCGTGTTTGAAATATCGACATGTGGAACCAAGGCATAGTTTCCAACATAATTAACTTAAGTGATGGGGGAACAAAAACGCGAAATGAGCTGTTTTAAACCATGTGTCAGATGTGCCTGATGGAGTAATTTACACGGGGTTGTAAGACTCTATCAAGAACCATCCAATTACTTATTTGATAGTAAGCAAAATCTCTTCCAATGTGTTAATATCTCTGCTAACACTCTAAAATAAATTACACATAGCTTCATTAAGTGATATTTGCAATTGAAATTGGAACACATCAAAGTTAACAGTGGAACACTATAGGGACACATTTATAGAATTAAAAAAAAGGACTCTAGAACATAGAAAAAGCATATATTTATACCTGGTATGTCTTGATTTTGTGCTCTACATTACTATTAAATAAGTGAATCAGCACTACTCAGTATGTCTAATTAGCATAACCATCACACCTTTTCCCTTGCCATAGTCAAGTTCACTTGGACCAAAGTGATGATGTACTTTACCCATATCACATAGCTTAGAAGTGGAGTAGTTTCCATCAGGAACCCATATGCTCTCAGCTACTGCTTTTCATCACTTACTTGATGTGTGATAGGGAGTGCTAAAAGATGCATACAGAGGATGAAGAAACAAAATTTAAATACTGAAAAAAATAATGAACAATACTAAAATTATTGCCATTTCATCCAGAGAGTAATGCAGTCTAAGAGAACAGTTGGGAATATGAGAGTTCTATGTTTCAATTGCAGAATGGAAAATTGAGTGGAGAAAGGAACATACTCAGAACATTGTCAGGGAAACTCAAACAATAGGCAGTGAGAGCCTTAGTGATAGTGCAAGGAATGATGTAATCAGAAGTAGCCATGACATATTTGGAAAGAAGAATTCATATAAATTCATAATTGACAATACAGTGGTATAGAAAAAACATAAAATAGAATCAGAAATGATTCCTAAGTTAAGATAAGAAATAGAAGGGGCAGGAAACAGGTTGGTTGTAGAGGTGTACTCCTTTAATCCTAGCATTCAGGTGGCCAAGGCAGGTGAATTTCTGTAATTTTGAGATTAGCCTGGTCTACAGAGTGAGTTCCAAGACACCCAGGCTACAAAGAGAAAACCTGTCTTAAAAAAAATAAATAAAAAACAAAAAATAAACAATAAACAACAACAACAAACTGGGATGGTACCCATAGTATAGTTCTCACCCTTTGTCAAGTAATCTTCTTTTGGTAACAGATTGAGACCATTACAAAAAGCCCCAACAGGTCACAATTCAGAAATCAGCTCACTGAGGGATATACAGATCCAATTGATAGATCACTTGCACGGTTTCTACACTTAAGGCTCAGAGAATATCCTAGAAAAGAGTACAGAAAGATGGTGGGAACCTGAGGACTAGAAAGTCTACTGTAAGAGTGTGTCTCAAACGGCAGGGATGTTGCACCCACCAAACAGCAACAATATGGCTACATAAATAAGATCTGAACAATGACAACACCAGCCAACATGCCAACATGACTGAGAGAAATTTTATGGAGCCCCATCCCTAGATAAAGAGTGACAGGTACTTAACAGCTGCTTAGAGAGGGAGTATTAATCTCAATGAATGAGGCCCTGAATTGTTTATCTAATACAGAACAGTAAAATTTTAAACATATAAACACAAGAAACACTAAATGAACTCATTAGGTTGTATTAATATATTTGTTCATATATGGATACATAATGAACACATATTTATTCATACATATATAACAATAACAAAAAATAAACAAAACTCTAGTATTTTGAAAGGAAGTAGGGGTAACATGGGAAAAGGTTGAAAGGGAAGGAGGAAATGATTTAATTATACTTTAAATAAAATAAAAGAAATTATATAAAAAAAAAACCAGGGTGGTAGAAATGAGTTAAGTTTTGACAGGTTGCAATGAGGCCTACAAAAAATATTAAATGACTATATACAAGGGCAATTGGAGATATGGGACTATGAGCTGATGTATATTGAACATATAAGGAATGGAGTTAATTAACTACTAATAGCTAATATTTGGGGTAATCAGGGACAAAATTATTCATTCACCTACAAAATATTGACTTTCCAAAGTACTATATATTGGATCTACTATCCTGGCAAACTGCCAACCTGAATGTGGTAACCAAATCTGTTGTCAACAAAGAGCTGGATTATTGTCACCTTAACAGATAAGCGAAGTAATAATAAGTAAGTCAATGCTATAAAAACTAAAAAAGTATGCAAATCTATATTAAATTGGAACTCAGAGGACCTGTGTTCACAATGCATGGTAAAGACAGATTTCTTTCTGGAGGAGACAATGAAGGAAAGATCTAAATGATTCTAGAGATAGCATTATCTCTTGATAATGACATTATGAGGTTAGAGAGTTGTATTTGAGTCTCAGAAATGTAGTATGGTCGCCAAGTGAACTTGGGAAGTTAGATAAAACCTTTTGGGCTTATGTTTTCTCAATTGCAAAATAGAAGGGGGCAGTCACAACCTTTATTACTCTTCATGAAGGGATTAAATGAATTAGTCCATACAAATTATTTAGCATAATTCCAATAATAAGAAAATGTTTGATGGACTGTGTTGATACTAGTAATAAATAGCAAAAGTATTCTTGTTATTTAACTCAGCTCTCCAGAGCAGGAAATTTGAAATTTGATGCCAATTGAAATTTGGCATCAATCTACAGTATTCTCTCTATGCCTTTTCTAAGCAAAGGTACAATGCTGTTAAAAAAAAAAAACTCACACTAGAGTTCACAATTTAGAAGCAGCAACTATGAGACTCACCTTTGAAGAACAACAAAGGAGATATAATGGATCTGGAACCAAGAGGCATATTGTATATAAATGGGAATCCCTCATTACCCATAAATCTCCCTGTTATTGTGTTTTGTTGTTAAGTAAGCCTGAGTAAACATACTAATGCATTTTATAATGACTTCAGTGGCAATTAGGCTTGTTATTCATTGTTTCTAAAGACCTTTGTGGTCCCAGATAATATGAATTGCTTCCTTATTCAGCAGGTTGATAATGACTTCATTTCTTTTAAAGTATTTCATTTTAAAAATTATTTACTGCTTTCTGCTTATAAACAAAATCATAAGCTCAGCTTCTGCCCAATGGGAAAAATACAAAGACCATTGACTTTCAAGGCATTGAAATGTGTTAAATAGCATAAAAGAAAATGGAAGATTTGAAGTAAAATACATTTAATATCTTCCTTAGTTGGAGATATATACGTGTGTGTGTGTGTGTGTGTGTGTGTGTGTGTGTGTGTGTGTGTGTGTATGAGAAGGAGAGAGAGACAGAAGGACAATAGACAGAAGAAAAGAGATGGTGGCAAAAAAGCAGAGAGATTCATGGGCAAAATGCCTATATTCCAGTTTTGGTCAATGAAATACACTAAACAAATGTGAAAATAACTTGAGTGCTTTCCCAAGAGTAAAACTCTTAGATCAACATCCAGCTACGAAATATAGTAATCTTTGGAAACAATATAACCTATTGCTAATGCCCTTGATACCAACATATAAATGCAGAAACACATAACTGTCAAATGCACTGAATAAATAACTGTAGGGTGTCTACCCCCAACTGATACATTAGCAACACAACCCCTATGCTTAAGGTTCAGGAAAATTTCAGGGACACAAGGCAAAAAGACTGTGGAAGCCAGAAGACCATAACACCTACTGGTAGTGCACCCTAGACATAAAAAGGAAAATGCATCCATGAAACCTCAAAAAATACAGTTGCTTAAAGACCAGCACAATGACAACACTAGTTGACAGGCAGCAATAGACAGGGGAATTGCACATGTTCCCACCCTTGAATGAAGAGGTACAGGTAGTCAATGAGTGCTGACAGAGAATCAGTTTCTTCTAGGGACAGATCCCTGAAATGATGTGCCATTTTCAAGTAGTTAACCTGTGACAGGACACATTTACCTAAAACCAATTCTATATTGACCAGTAGACTGGATGTATAAAGGTGAATGTGTGTGTGTGTGTATGTGTGTGTGTGTGTGTGTGTGTGTGTGTGTGTGTGTGTACATCTAATATCAATAATTAAAGAAAAAATCATGATTTGAGGAGAGGGCACTGGAGAAGTTGGAGGGAGAGTTGAGAGTGATGTAGATTCAGAGCTCATGCACGAAGCTTTCAAAAATAAAAATGAAATATTGTATAAAAATATCTTGGGAGACAAAACAGAGATTTGACAAGGTTCTGACTAGTTGTAGATCTCACTGAAGGACAGACTAGAAAAAAAAACAATGGCAGACTTGACCCTAATTTGAATGGTATTGCTTACCCATCTATTTAACCTAAACCTCACATCAGGGCCCCCTCAAATGGATTTTTGGTAGGCCCGAAGAGTCAATGGATTTCTTTGCACCATTCCCCAGTATTATTACAATGAATAAATCTCCTTTTTATCATTTTCCCTAAAAGAAAACAAAAAAAATTCGATGCAACCATTTCAATATGTGTATAATTCCATATAATTCAGTGACATTGGAGTCTATGAATCATCTTTTTAAAAATTTTGCTCTAAAAATTTTATTAGTTCTCTTATTTTTGATATTATATTTACATCATTTCCCTTTTCCCTTTCTTACCCCAAAACCCTTCCTTATACCCCTCTTGGCGGTCTTTAAAATTTATGGTCTTTTCCCTTCATTAATTATTATAGCATGCACATATACATGTGTGTGTGTATGTCCACATGCATGCACATGTGTGCGTGTTACATTTTAAATGTAAGAACTTCTTTAATTCTTTCCCAAATATTTTAATCAATTGGAATAATTTAAACAATTTCATAAAGAAGTGTTAAAATTTTTAAGTAAATCACGGTCTCTCTATGTAGTGCAGTCTGTCATAGAGCTTACTATGTAGACCAGATTGGCCTCAAGGTTATCTAAATACTCCTGTCTCTGTCTCCTGAGTGTTGAAATTAAAGGTGTGTGTCACCATGGCCTTCCAAAGATTAATTTTTTAAAATATAAATTCTATGCCTAAGGAAGTCCTAGGCCCTAGGAGGGATCTTACTTGTTGTCTACTTAAGTTGACGTAGTGTCAAATTGCCTTCTTCACATCTGTGTTTATAATGTTAGACAAATGCTACCCTCATCCTTAATCGGAGAAGCTGTCCTATGCAATAAACAGAGGTGACTAATAAGACCCTTGACTACTCACAGTGCTGAGGCAATGGGACAGTTGACTAATCAGCCCTAAAAAGACATATATGCCACTTTCTCTAAGGCTCAGTAACTATTGAAGAAGAAGTGGCAGGAATAATGTCAGACAGAAAACAGTTAGGCCAGGAATATGTTCTATATGTGACACAGATATTGTAGTCATGAACTTACAACAGTTGCAATCACCTGCTCTGGGCTAGTACAAGACTGGTTATTTGCCTTATTATGTCTAGGGTACACTACCAGTAGGTGTCATGGTCTTCTGACTTCTACTCCCTTTTTGCCCCAGGCCCCTGAGATTTTCCTGAATCTTAAGAATACAGGTTGTGTTGCTAATGTATCAGTTAGGGGTAGACACTCTACAGTTGTTTATTCGGTACATTTTACAGTTATGTGTTTTTTGCATTATATGTCAGTCATGGATTGGTGGAGGGACTCAACTGGACACGTTAGCTGGTTTCAGTAAGAGTCTAATCAGCATACTATGCTCCAAAGAACCCAGGAATGAATCTACTAACAATAGGACTTTTCTATTTGTAAATAGGACTTTCCCCCAATGCTATTTATCCCTTCACCATTATACGATGAGTATGCTGAGGTAAGGAACCAGACAGTTAAAGTCACTCACTAAATAATTACTGAATTGATTCATATCCTAGTGGCAGACATCTGTTAATGTTTTTTTCCTCCTATGCTCCCTTTCCATTTCTATTTACCACCACACCCAAGCCAATAAAACAAAAATTTGCAGAATCTCTACATTCCTAGTCAAAACCAAAGATACTAAAAGCACAAAATAGACAGACAAAATGCCATCTAATTTTCATCGTCCTTTTCTTTTTCACAAGTCTTCAGATTCTTTCTTACTTACTTATGAAGCAGATTGAACCAATGTTATAATTAAAAATATGTTATTCACATCATGAGAGCAACTATATCTGAAGCTAGAAACCCAGTTTCTGTTTGGCCTAGTTCAGGGAATGCAGTGGGCAGCAATCTGACTATAAGCCACTTGCAACAGGGAACTAAACTAATATGCATTCATTTACTAGCTTAGTAATTCATAGTTACATGTGTTTCTACTACTTACCATACTGCTCTGATTCTCTGTTGTTTTTTAAAGCAGTATATTATAGTGACTAAGAACAAACTGTAGGGGCTAAAGGAGTCTCAGTGGTTAAGAGAATGTACTAATCTGACAGAGGACCAGAGTTCAGTTTCCAATACCCTAATCTTGCAACTCTCAACAGCCTGTAACTCTAGCTCTAGGGGATCTGATGCTTTCTTCTGGCTTCCATAGGCACCTACAACTCATACACACACACACACACACACACACACACACACACACACACACACACACATCAAAACAATAAATCTTTAAACAAGGCTGATTCTGGATCCAGAGCCCCAGGTTTATAGTACGGCTCAGCCACCTAGCATCCATGAAGTCTAGGCTACCTCCCCTTCCTGTGCTTTAATTAAAGTATTCATAAAACAGGATAAAAAATAATTACATTTATTCATAGTTAAGTATCAACTTTAAGTACACCATATTTATTACTCTTACCTGTGTAAAGTAACTCTCAAAGGTATGAGGTTATGGTTTTCCTCCAGCTAGAATACCTTTGTGGTTTTTCTATTTAACAAAACTTATTTACTACAGTTCTCTGAATTCTCTAACATTTGTTTGCACTGTAGTTATTTATAGGTCTTAAAATTTCAGTCATTTTGAGAGTTGTTTCCATCTATTTCTTAATAGCACATTGTCTTATTTCTATATAATTTATAAAATGGATTCTAAATTATAGTAATTCTATGTATGGTATTTTCCAATTTGACATTTTTAATCCCTGTTCAAAACCTTAACCTGAAGGAAGGAAGCTTTTCCTTTTCAACTGACTTCACTGTAAATTTAGAGCAGGTCATTAAATTAGAAACATGGCCCAGGATGAATATTTGAATTTTTTTCCTTCTTAATTACTTCTCCTGTCTGAAATAACTAAAATGCATAATATTCCAGCAAACAAAAAGCTTTGAAGTTATGAAATGTTAAATATTGGCTATGATTCTGTTCTATTTCCTGTCCTAAACTTTCTGTCTCTAGTAAAATCAGCGATTTTGCCGATATCTTCCAAGACTTTATTTCCATATGAAATGCATGTGTGTTCACATTTCCCAAGTAATTTTACAAGAAATTTTACATAATGTTCTAGGTCAATCTGACAAGATGAATATGCATCCAGAAAACTTACCTGTGTAGTTTTAGTCTTCCTATAAATACATACAGTTGCCCTCGAGGGTTGATATTACATCTGTTCTGTGAAAAAAACCATTTTGCTCAGTCTCTGGGCTAGTTGAATAATGTATCTTACATTGTAAATAGCGTTTGAAGTTTTATTTGATTCTATTTTTTCTATATGAACATTTATCTAAGGAATCAGCTAAGAACATATATCTTTGAGGAATTCTACAATGTATTACAGATTGCATGTTACGTATGACTTCCAGGATGTGGAATACATTTAAAGTCACTGTTTTCATATTTAATGTTTTTAATTGAATTCTATATATTTCATTAAGAAATTCCTTCCCATACATGAGAGAGTTATCACTTTCTATAAATGTCTTAAAGGTCATATGAAAAGGTGAATGTACAAAGATAGAAAGCTGAACTGTTATTTTTATTATTATAGCTCATTTTTATTATTTCTACTGTTTGTTGAATTTAAATCTGAGAAACATTAATTCTGATTTACGTAATAGCATCAGTTTTCTTACTTAGGAGATTATGTTGTATCTTTGTCATTATAGTATCAACAATTAAAGTTAATAAAAACTATGATACAATATTCTCTAAGCTGTCTTTCTTAATAAGCCTTAAATATTGGTAGATCTATTTAAGCTTATATTTTCAATGTCCCAAAAATATGAACATTGTGTTTTGGGGAAATTTTAAATATAAAATGGAATACAACATCATATAATTTATTTAAAATCATACATTATTTCCCCCTTTTAAGATCCAATGTTACTAACCTGCTTAAGTAAAAATTATTAAAATAAGACAAAGTTTAATTCAAATTATATTTTTTATGGACCAATGTGCTATACTAAAATTTATGGCTGTGATATCATCGTTATAATTTATTAAATAAACTTTTTCTGTAGATTTCATTCAATACCACCTTAAAAGGAAATCACTTATTTTGTTTAAATGATACTCCTGGAAGTTTTTGTGTTAAAAGAAACAAGCCAGGCATAGAAAGACATAGACCATATGAGCTCACTTACTTGTGGAATCGAAATTAGTTTAGCTCTTAAAATTGAGAGCATAGGCGTTACCAGGTGTAGACAGAAAGTAGGAAGAAATAGGTAATGGTAAGCAATAAGCTTTAAGCTGTAGCTTAGTAGAACTGAGCTCTGGTATTCTGTGACTCTCTAGGATGGGTATAAAAATGATAATGTACACAGTTATCAGTTGGAGATATCTTCTGGATTATAGTTGAGGGCTTGGGGTCCACTTCATTCTTTCCACTCAGCTCTCAGATGCCATCTGGCTTAGACCTGTGCAGACGCTGAGCATGCTGCTGTAGTCTCTGTCAGTTCTGTTGTATCTGGAAGGCCTTCTTTCCTCGGTATCATCCAGCCCCTCTGGCTCTTACAGTCTATCGCTATATGTTTCTTGTGTTTTATCTTTGGCTCTCTCTTTTTCTTCTCTCCTTGTTTGCTTTGTTCTCTTCCTCTTTGTTTACTTTTGTCTTAATTTATTTATTTATTTTTAAATACCTGTTTGTTTTCTAATGAGCAAGAGAGAGAGAGAAAGCTTGTGCATTTGGGTGGGTGGGGAGGTGGGGAGGATCTTGGAGATGTTATGGAGGAGTAAATCATAGATTTATTGCATGAAAAAGTTATTTTCAATAAAAGGAAAAATGATCCTGCCATTTGAGTTTCAAAAAAGCAAGAGGAAAGGTCTTTTCATTTGTTCTGTTTTCACTAGAAATATGTCAATTATGTTTACAGGTATTCACATTTGCCCCAATTTGAACAGTGGATACCATATATAGCTATTAAAATATTCTATATTAGGGAGAAACCGTGTGCTAGGAAAGTTCCCAGAAATCTACAAGGATGACCCCAGCTTAGACTACTAGCAATAGTGGAAAGGGTGCCTGATCTGGCTTACCCCAGTAATCATATTGGTGAACACCCTAACTGTCATCATAGAGCCTTTCTCCAGTAACTGATGGAAGCAGATGCAGAGGTCCACAACCAAACACCAGGCTGAGCTTTAAGAGTCCAGTTGAAAAGTGAGAAGAGGGATTCTATGAGCAAGGGGCATCAAGATCATGATGGGGAAACCTTCAGAGACAACCAAACCAATCTAGTAGGATCTCATGAAGTTTAGACCAACAGCTGTGGAGCATCCAGAGGACTGGACTAGATCCTCTACATAAGCCAGACAGTTGTATGGCTTGATCTGCTTAAGGGGCCCCCTGGCAGTAGGATCAGGATCCATCCCTGGTGAATGAGCAGGCTTTTTGGAGCCTACTACCTATAGAGAGACACCTCACACAGCCTTGAGGCAGGGGAAGAGGCTTGGACCTGCCTCTACTGAACGTACCAGGCTCCACTAATTCCCCATGGAAGTCCTTACCTTCTCTTAGGAGGGAGTGGGGGTAAATTGGGGGAGCGGAGACTGGAGGGATGGGAGGAGGAAAGAGGGGGATCTGTGATTCGTATGTAAAAATGAATAAAAAATTTTCTTAATTAAAAAAATAAACATATATAGGTTTTTCAGAGTTTTGCCTTCCTGTAGCCCATTTAGATGGCATGACATTTAGTTAAACTGCAATCTTGTTGCCTTAAAATAATCTTTCGGTACTATCTCATAAAACAATGTAACTTAAGGAGGCATAACTTAAGAAAATATCGCCGGGCGATGGTGGCAGACGCTTTTAATCCCAGCACTCGGGAGGCAGAGCCAGGTGGATCTCTGTGAGTTCGAGGCCAGCCTGGGCTACCAAGTGAGTTCCAGGAAAGGCGCAAAGCTACACAGAGAAACCCTGTCTCGAAAAAACAAACAAACAAACAAACAAACAAAAAATATCAACAAGACAATGAGAAGCTTCCCTTCTGTGATAATTATATTCAAGAAAACAAAATCATTATATTAGGATTGGATGACTGATAACACTAAGTCAATGCTATACTATTTATAACTGCCTTATGCACTCACTGTTTATGAACTGTACTTTGTTACTAAGTACTATATAAATTGTCAGAAGTTTGACTTCTAAAAGATAAACATGATACCTATTTTTAATGTAAATTATGAGACATTATGGTTTGATAATGTAGCAAACAGTATTCTACTTAGAAAGTAGAGAGGATAAAGTCTATTATTTTTATTGACCTGCAAGCTGAGCTTTGAACTTTGCATTTTCATTTATGTGCAAAGTTGGGGTATACAGAATTCTCCTTAAATGAAATGCAACTACAAGTTCAAGAGAGGGCACCTGGAAAGAACAATCTTTTATCAAGCAACAGCCTGAGAAGTGTGTTCTCAACTTGAATACACAAAGGATCTTGTGAGAAAAGGAACCGACAGAGGCTCCTGCTACCAAATCTCCTTAAATCTGTATGCATATGAACTGCTCAGACTCTCTTTGTGGGAACTACCAGAGGACAGAAAGTCAAACGTTTCTATCTACAAATAACTACTTTAAATTCAAGATTATATGAGCTAAAAGACATAGTTCTGTAATTTAATGTACACAGGTATGGTATGACTCATGATGCACATTTTTAAGAGACTATCTCATTTTGTCATCTGTTTCGTATATAATACATTAAACCTGGCACTAAAATAATTAAACTGTTCGTTCTTACAATATTCTATAGTAAATATACCATAAAAGTTAAGCTTATCTTCTAATGGCAATATTAAAGTTCTCATACACCAATTTGATAATAAAGGCACTTGTACTAGAATGGCTAAAACGATCTGTGACCTCTCTGCTCCCTATAATAAAAGAACTAATGCTCCATTCATTATTCTCATTCTCACAGTCTAATTATTGGACCATTCTCACAAGGGTCACTTTAAGACATGTTAAAATGTATAGTCACATTGTATTAGCCCCTTTTGCTTTGTATTACAGTATTCAGTTGTCATATGGAAACCCTGATGTTCTTTGGAAAAAATAGGCTTTAGACCACAATTATTTCTCAGACTTTTATGACTTTACCTAATTATCTAATCAGCTTCCTTAAGGTATGAATGCCTAAATTAACAAAGCTGTGTTCGGAAAGTAATCATAAAAAGAAGAAAAAAGTAATAAATTAACCTTCAGCTTGATATAATTATATATAGATAGATAGATAGATAGATATAGATATTCCAAATTTAATTCAAATAAATAATATAAAACATTTCTCTTTGTCAAAACTCCAGACGCAACATACCCAAATATGTATAACAAACAAAGAAACAACAATAATCAAGATTAAGAAATGGTCTTTTCAATTGTGTATCTTGATCTGCTTAAGAGGCCCCCTGGCAGTAGGATCAAGATCCATCCCTGGTACATGAGCTGGCTTTTTAGAGTCCACTACCTATGGGGGGGACACCTTGTACAGTCTTAATGCAGGTAGAGGGGCTTGGACTGGCCTCTACTGAATGTCCCAGGCTCTGCTGACCCCTCATGGGAGGCCTTACCTTGTTGAAGGACGAAATGAGGGGTGGGTTGTGGGAGGGGAAGCTGGAGGGGCAGGAGGAGGGAAGAGAGGGGGATCTGTGGTTGGTATGTAAAATGAATAAAAATTTTCCTTAATCAAAAAAAAAAGTAACTTTGGAACTTAAAAAATAAAAGAAAGAAATGGTCTTTTGAGGACAGCTTTTCCCTTAATGTTGGCAATGTTCTACGTTTTCTGAGTTTGTCTGCAAACATATTCACTGACAACTTTAAGACGTAATTATGTCACTCCAGAAACTTCCTTAGAGTGCATGGCATTGTACATCACGAAGCAATGTTATTGGAATGGATTTATGTTACCTCTGCTGTGTTGTTCAAATTGTATTTACAGAGAAAATTGGACTATGCTTGACTCTTATGTTTGGAGTCAATCACAATTTGATTTGGTGCTCTTCTCACGACTCCTGTTTCTAAGGATGTGTTAGGTGGCCACAGAAACAGAAACATGTAATTAACATATCTGGATATTTTCACATTGCAGCTGGCTTTTTCCCTCACTTCAGACACAGTTTTAATATGTTCATTTTGGTTTGTTTGTTGCCGAGGCTTTGGATGTCTTCTCCTGTACAGTTTAAACCTGAATCATTATCCCATAAATATTTCTGGTTAAATTGAATTTTTAAATGTTCCCTACAAATAAGCAACAAAACATTTAATTTCCATATTTTACATATAAGCTCCTCGGGTTTTGATAGAGGCATTTCATGGGGATATTATTAACAACCATAGGATTAAGCCTGCTACAAACAGTCTGTTTTGTTTATGGTGTTATTTCTCTTAAAGAAAATTAAGCACCAAATAAACCCCAAATTTATTAAGATATTATTTTTAGAGTGAGCCTTGTTACTTTTCAGAGTTTTTTTCTTTTCTTTTTTACAATGCTAAATCTGACATATGTCAATATGAAGAACACTTATCTCCAGACCACAGAAACTTGCAGAATGTGGAGGATCATTGGCCTTACTCCAGAATCTATGTCCCTCATCTCTACCAGTTAGGTATTGAGAGATAGATATTTGACTCTATATAGTTCTCTTCACGTTTCTGATCTGCAATGTGGGGATTTTCCTACATGGAAGCATATCTAGCCATACTTACCATACTGGTTGTTATTAGTAAATAATTTTTACATAGAAAATATAACACTTGGCTTGCATTAATTGTTGTCCCGTATTTGTTGACTGAATTCGCATTTTTGGTGACTCAGAATGGGAGATTTGCTATTATTCTATTAGTTCTCTTTGTTTCTGTGACAAAACTGCTACAGGCAAAAGTGACTTAGAGAAGAATTTATTGTGGTATATATGGATCAAAGAGGGAGTCCCTAATGATGGGGCAGGTGTGGCAGCAGGTGATCAGAGCAAAAAGTTAAGATCATATCTCCGGTTATACACAGGAAACAGAGACAGCAAACTTGAAGTAGGAAACGATACATACTCTCAAAGGCCAACTCTGGTGATATACTTCCTCCAGCAAAGCTGCCACCTTAAGTCCCATAAGTTTGTCAAACAGCACCATAGACCAGGGAACAAATGTTCCAATACATGAGCCAGTGCAGAGGAGGGGCATTGTCATTCAAACCACCACAACCACCCAGCAATACCTTTCTTAAATAACAATTGTGGCATTGTATCTACAAGACAAATTCTAAGCCTGACACAGAGTCTTTAATTTTTAAATTTTAGCTTATTACTTTGGGTAAATGAAAATAAGACATGCATCAGTGGAATTAGGCCTTCAGTTTACACAAAAGGTGTGGGACAAAAAAAAAGTCACAGACGTAAACTACAGAGAGAAGCTAACAAGACAAGCCACGGCTGGAGGAACAGCATTCAATTCATGACTCACATATATATGTGCATTCATTCCCATTAACATGTGCTGAGCATCACAACCATGACATAGAGTAGGGGGAATTCCTGTAGGATGGATCCCAGTATCTGTGGAATAAAATCAACCAAGACATCATGGCAGATGAAAAGCAGCTGGGGGAGTATTCTATTTGAATGAGGCACAAGTTTAATACAGCTTAGATAAAATCCAGCAAGCTTTGTAGGTCATTAGTAATAAAAAAGATTCTATGAAAATGAGGAAACTGTTCTTGCATATGAACAGCTGCTGGCTGGACATTTTAATTAATGGAGGGTAGACAGTAGAAGGCAGACCTATGAACGTGAACTAGAAGGGCACAGGGGACTAAAGCTGAGGGTGTCAAAGTCTGAGTGAATCACAGGGGAAATGATTCCATCCTTTAACGTCTCTAGATGCTAAGCAGTATATTTAATGGAGGGAATGCTAAGCAGTATATTTAATAGAGGGATCTGCTGGAAGAAATGACCCATGATGCCTGGATGACATCTACTTGTGTAATTTTTCAACTTTTAAGAAAGATCATATGTTTATAACTTAAAAACAGATAAACTAAATTGTTGTTGAGCTTGTTTAAGGAAGAAACAGTTTTAAGGGGAGGGTGTTATATAGACCAATTTCCATATTCTTTAGAGAAAAGGTAATATCTCTATTGTCTCAATGGAGGAGAATAATGCTTTTAAGCATCTCTTCTTTTACTGTTTTTTTTGTTTCAAAAATCAATTTTTGAGGGAAATATTGAAATAAAATGCTCAACTAAAATTTTAGTAGCATTTAATCTCACCAAAGACATGAACGAAGTATCATTATGTTCAAGGTATATTGAAAATCCAAAAGTAATTCATCCCTTGTCTGTCTTTCAGTAGGAGAAGTAGCCTAAAGTGTTGCAGGGTGAAGTCACCAGAGCCATGATTTTGACCTCAATATCTCTGAACTAATTGTACCAGTTTCAAGGTAGATAGATGATTTCCTTATGTTTTACTCTCAGGTCTTCTTATTTTTTCAAAAATGCATATTAGAAAGAAGATGATTTGTTGACTGCACACCAATTCGTCATTTTTTAAAAATATTAATTTATTTTAATGAGTCATCTTAGAGACTAGTGGTCCATGTCAAATACATAAGCTAAAGCTGAGTTAACAGGCACACTGCACACACCAGTGGCTTCTAGAACGACTCCAGGAGTCACATTACAAATTCAGCCTTGGAAAATAATTTAAAGGATTCAAAATCAAGCAGTTGAAAATAATCATGAATGCTGGAAATGAAAGAGGGTTCAAATTCTGGACCCAACCGTTATTGACTGATAAGTCATATGGTTAGAGTAACTCAAGTATAAAATTCAAGAACAATACATCTTGTTATAGAGTTGTTGCAAGAATGCAGAAAGATGTTATTCAATAGTGATTTTTGTGCAACATAAATGAATGAAACATTGGCAAATAGAAAGCCCCGAAGGAATGGGAGCAGAATGAATACCAGGTCTTAGCTAGAAATTATTTTAATTAATAACATTGACAATGAAAGTCTGGGGGTTGCCATTAGTTCATTTTTTATACCTGTTATCCAACACTTTACAGATGTTTCTTGATGAACATTGCTGGCCAGAATCTTTGTATTTAATAAGAAGTTGGCAGGCTTAAAGAGGGAATGGTAGATAAGAACATAACAGATCTAAGATTTTAAAAGATAACCTGATCACTCAGATCTCCTACAACCTTTCTTACCTGTACCCTTGTCTCAGGCACCAACTCTGGCAGCAATACCTGGGAAACCACCAGCCACATTGGCCTGGGAACCAGATATGCCAGGGAATCAGGTAGGCAATTTTCAGATCTATATTCTTCCTCTTCTCATTCAGATTCAATCATCTAGTATAACCCACAGCTCTGTAACAGACAGCTTGTTGTGGCCTCTAGTACATTCCTGACCTCATCTGTGGGGACTAAGATCCTGTTGGCACACTCTACTTTCTTCTTTCCTGTAAACCTCCCTCCTTCTAACCCATCTCCATCATTGTATCAACTCCTACCATAGCTAGAGTTTCTACTGCTGTGAAGAAACACCATGGCCATGGCAACTCTTATAAAAAAAAATATTTTGAGGGGGCTGGCTTCCAGTTCAGAGGTTTAGTCCACCATCATCACGGCGAGAAACATGGAATCATGCAGGCAGACATAGTTCTGGAGAGATAGCTGAGAGTTCTACATCTTGATCTGCAAGCCATGCTATGAGCCACTCCGGGCCTTGCTTGAGTATATGAGACCTCAAAGTTGCACTCAAAGTAACACACTTCCTCCAACAAGGCCATATCTCCTAACAGTGCCACTTCCTATGGGCCAAGCACTCAAACACATGCGTCTTTGGGGACCATCCTTATTCAAACAACCATATTCAACTCCCGGGCCCCCATAGTCTTGTAGCCATATCATAATGCAAAATACATTTAGTCCAACTTCAAAAGTCCCCATTTTCTGTAATAGTCTCAATTTCTTTAAAAATCTAAAGTCCAAAGTCTCTTCTGAGACTCTTGGCAATCTCTTAACTGTAACCCCTGTAAAATCAAAATGAAAAAGCTAATCACATATTCCCAACATATAAGGGCAGAGGATATATACATCACCATTCCAAAATGTATGGAAGGGAATGTAGTGAGAAAATGCTGGACCAAAGCAAAACCGAAACACCACTAGGCAAACTCCAAACTCTATATCTCAATGTCTGTAGTCAAAAATCTTTCAGAGCTTCGACTCCTTTGATTTTTGTTGACTGTAGCACACCTCTTTCTCTTGGGCTGTTTGCATTCCCTTTTAGTAGCTTTTCTTGTCAGGTATCCCATGACTCTGGCATCTCCAAAATTTTTCAGTCTCCAAAGCAATCCAGGTTTCTCCTTCATGGCTTCACAGAATGGCCTCTTTGGGCCTCCATGCGGAGACACCCCTGCCACACACCTGGCCTCAGTGACTTTCCTTTGTCATGAAGGGAGATTCCATAACCCCTTTCTTCTATCCTTGATACTCAAGTCAGAACCAAATGGCCAAAGCTGGTGAGCTCTGCTGCTTGTTGGGGAAGGAAAATGGCCCCTTTTTCAATTACATCTTTACCAGTTTTCTGTTTCTGATGGTTTCCTTCCCTGCCTAAGCTTGGCCACCGTGGAACTTTCTATGTAGACCAGGCTGTCCTGGAACTTAAGAGCTTTGCTTGCCTCTGTCTCATGGGTGCTGAGATTAAAGATCTGCACCACCACCTAAACGGTTCTTTAATTCCTTTTCACTTGTTGGAAGCTTAGCTAGGTAGGGTCTTGCCCTAAGGTCATCACTCCTTTTATTCCATTTAATATCCAGCTCTTCTTCAATCTGTTTATCTCTTCAAACTTAGGAGTTACCTCCATTCTACTTCCTAGTGTCTGTTTTCTCCTCATTCTGCACATTTTGTGTTTTTACTTGTCCAGCTTGCCCCTTTTCATTATAAATCTTCATAAGGGAGAACAATAGTAACCACACAACAGAGTATATACGAGGCTATTTTGAGATTATCTCTGCCTTTGAATGAATCCAAAACTCTTCACTTTAGTCTCAGGCAGAATTTTTGGACAAGGGCAAAAAGCAGCCATATTCTTCACCAAAATATGATAAAACCAGTCTCTATGCCTTATACTAACGTTCTTCTTTGAAACCTCCTGAGTCACCCCCCAACAACACATACATACCCAGTTCAAATCACCCTCATCACTACTGTCTTCCACATTCCCATCAAGCCCCACTTTAATCATTCAACTGTTTTTCCAATTCATAGTCCCAACATTCATATTCTTCCAAGCAACAACATGGTCAGGCCTATCACAGCAATACCTCAGTCCTTGGTACCAACTTCTGTCTTTTACTATGAAGAGACTCAATGACCATGATAACTCCTATAAAGGAAAACTTAAATGGAGGCTAGGTTACAGTATCAGAGGTTTAATGCATTATATTCATGATAGAAGCATGGCAGTATACAGGCAGACATGGTACTAGAGAAGGATCTGAGAGTTCCACATCATGATCTACAATTCCAACACTACAGAAGCTGATAAAAGGAAAACATATACCTGAAGAGGTTACCTACACCAAGAAAATATTAGAAAAAAGTATCACACCAGCAAACCAAAAGAAGGGAAAAATAAACATAGCACAACAATAAAATAA
>CABHPP010137690.1:0-17755 GCA_902168425.1 Peromyscus attwateri | reverse complement strand
CATCCATCCATCCATCCATCCATCCATCCATCCCTTCATCCATCCATCCACCTACCCACCCATCTGCTTATGTAGCTATCATCCATCTATCCATCTACCTATTCACTGACCCATCAATTCATCTGCCTATGCAGTCATCTAGCTACTCATTTGTCTGTCTGCCTGTCTGTCCATCCATCCACTGACCTTTCCATCCATTTATATACTCATCTATCTACTCACCCATCTACTCACCCATTTATATCACCCACCCACGTACCTGTCTCTCTTTTACCCATTATTCAATTACACTCCTGTAGTGAACATATTCCATCCACTCCCTAATTTTCTAGCTTGCACCTTGGAGAGCAGGAGATAGAAGGGAAGGGAGAGTTCTGGCATCTGCCAGTGGCCTGACAGTGATCCATTTGGGCCTTGCCTGGTCCATTCATCATTGCTATCTGATTCTTGCTTCCAGAACCCCATTTACTGTCCCCTTTCCAGGAGCTTTTATCTCTCTTTCAGATCTGTTCTTTAGAGATGTGTTCCCTGACTAGGTCCTAGAGGAAAAGTTTCTAACCGCTCTCCACCCACGGAGGGCTGTAGTCAACTCACATGTGACGAACACCCTCTTGCAGGTTTTTTTTTCCTGAAGCTGGTAACACCGAGACAGCTTCTCCTGGGTACAGACGAGCCCCGGGGAGGTCTTGTCAGCATCCAGCGCATGGAAGGAGATGAGGTCGCCACATTGCTGCTCCTGACACAGCTCCTCCCACCGTGCTGGACCCCTGGCCACAAAACTGTCGCACAGGGCAGTCCATTGTGATCCTTGGCGCACCTCAGCGATGCCCTCACACACGCCGCTGCCCCCCACCAGGCGGCTCTGAACCTTGGGCTGGAAATCTGCAGAGGGGAAGTGATGGTGAGGTGGCAGTCCTGGCCTGGGGGCCTTGGCAGTGATGAGCACTTCAGGGAGGATGCTGTCCTTTTCAAGAGCCCCTCCTAACGTCCTTCTTAGCACTTCCCCTGAGCAAGCTCTGGTCCCTGGGGCTTCTGGGCAAGTGGTGGGTGGCAGCTATCTCAGGACAGCAGTAGCAAAGGAGCTGGCAGGGGGGGTCGTGCCTTTTTACCTTCTTGCCGTTCCTTAGGAAGAGGGAGGGCTTTCTAGAAGGAAGAGACAGACCTGGGGACCAGGAAGAGCTGGTGTACATCATAGGTGGGACAGAACCCAGGAATTTTGCTGCCTGGGCCCCCAACCCTGTAGGGTTAGGCTTTTGGCAATGAGGCCAGGTGCCTAGAGAGGTATTCATGTCTGCTAATCAGGGTGGTGCTTGGGAATCTGTGGCAGAAGCTACTACGCTTGATTTAAAGTCAATAGTGAGCTCACCATCTTTGGCTAGTTTCCATGGCAACACCCACCTTCAAAGCCCTAGTGAATCTTCTATTTAGAAGAAACTTCAAAGCAAGACCCTGGGCATGGCTTTTGCAGGTTGTAGCCTGTGTGAGAGCTTGAGGGTTCATAGCTGCGGGGTAGGCGGGACTGGAGCCAGAGAACCTGGCTCCAATTTATATAAGGTGTCCAGTGGAGTAGGCTGTCCTGCTTGTAGACCCTGTAGTCCAGAGCCATGCATCCTATATTTGGGTAGGAATCCTGAGGACCTGCTGAAACTGGCTCTTGTTGGGAGTGTGGGGAGGGGTGAGACTGTCTCCAGGTGACATGGGTGGTGCCTGTCTAGGACCACACCTTGAGCAGACCAGGCTTAGAAAACAGGCTCTGGATTGACACTGCTTAGGGGTAGATCTCAGCTAGTGCTCTGTGATTCCGGGAGGAAGCTGAGCTTTTCTGAGCCCTTCCCTATGGAAAAAGAGAGAAACAGCAGTTCCCACTCCTAAGGCGGGGATGAAAACTGAAAGATGCCCAGCACCAAGTAGTCTGGTGGGAACAAAATCCAGAATGCATCAGGGCACTTCTGGTGACATGGACCCACCCTTCCCAGGCGGGGCAGCTATTCTGTCTTGCTTTGGGCTGTGGTTTCTTCTAGTCTGTCCCCAGTCCTGGTTTGGGTCCTAGAGTGTCACAGGTTCAGCTTTCCCCGTCTTCCCACTTCAACTGCACCAGCGCTGCCGTCTCTAACTGCACCGGCACTGCCGGTCTCTAACTGCACCGGCGCTGCCGTCTCTAACTGCACCGGCGCTGCGGGTCTCTAACTGCACCGGCGCTGCCGTCTCTAACTGCACCGGCACTGCCGGTCTCTAACTGCACCGGCGCTGCCGTCTCTAACTGCACCGGTGCTGCCGTCCCTAACTGCACCGGCGCTGCCGTCTCTAACTGCACCGGCGCTGCGGGTCTCTAACTGCACCGACACTGCTCAGGACTCAGGAAGAGCATCCTTTCAGGGGCTGCCTCTGTAGCTGTGCTCTGAGCTAGCCCTTAGGGACCTCCCATGCCTTACCATCCCCCCAGCCTCTTTTCTGGTGATTTGAAAACTCCCTGTTGGTAAAGGCCACCTCTCCAGTTGCCCCCAGGCCTTTACCTAAACCTCAGTTTCAAAGCTTTGTCTCCTCTTCCTGCTAGGATCCCAGCTGACTCCGCTTCTCCAGATGGTAGCTCCTTTGGGCTGGCAGGGGTGACTTTGTAATACCTGAGCACCACCTAATCTAACTTGTCCTGTTTAGAGAAGGCCATGAGCTCAGGCCTCAACGTCTCTTTCATCCCTATCAGGCCTCTCATAAAATCTGGACATCTGAATAGAGGACCCCACATCCCCACTCCAAGGCAACAGATGGCCTGGTGGAGTGTGGTCAGTTTCCAGCTTACCAGAGCAGATGACTGACAGCGCCTGGTCGCCCTCCTGGGGCATCGTTTTCTGGAAGCACTGCTGCATCGAGGCACAGCTCGCGTTCCGCGCCTCCCATCGAATTGGCAAAGGTTTGGGGTCCGTCAGCTCTTCAGGAGCTGGTGTTCCTGCTGCCTCTGGCTCCGACAAATGTGCCAAGAAAGATCCACACTGCAGAGCATTGCAGATGAGGTTCCCCAGGCCCAGGGGCCTGTCCTTGGCCTTGTAGAGGATGGTGCCACCTCTGCTGCCATTGTAGAATTCCACCACACCCGCGCACTTCAGGCCCCTGTGTCCTGGCACCAGCTGCAACCTGGGAGGAGCTGGAAGGAGAAGGCATGTCTGAGTGTGCTTGGCTTTCGGAATGCCTTGCTGCTCAGCACCAACACGTGAAGGCTTGGGAGGTGGGGGTCCCAAACATTGCGTAGGACACACCTGAATCTTTTCCACTGGGATTCACATGTAACTGGGCCTCTTGGGTTTTGTTTGTTTTGGTGACTCAAAGAATTTAATTAGGGCTATTTACAGGAACATGCACACTTTACCAGTGGCCACAGCACTGAAGAAAATGCCCCCCCCCACCATTAACTGTTTATACTTCCTCAGGGAGGGGCGAGGTTCATGGGTCCCACCTCCCTCCATTAAGGAGTGTTGACTACCTAATCTTGTGCAGGTAATCACAGCTCCTGTGAGTTCAAGAGTGCAATTAATATGTCATACCTGGTCCTTGGGTCTTTATTGTCTGGTTCAGTCCCTTCCCTCTCCTGTCCAAGAACCCTCTTACCTGTGGGCTCTGGCGTGGTGGTGGGTGGGGTAGTTGTGGGTGGAGGTGTCGTCTTCTGGGGCTCTACAATGAAACACACCGACAAGGGCGGGAAGTGGGGAGTAGAGAGAAGAAGGAGGGGACCTGGGCTGGTGACAATGTGAAGACACAGGGCTTGTGACCTCAGTGCCACTTGTTGGTAAGCTGACTTGGCCCCCACCCCCATCCTGCCTCTCAGCTCCCTGAGAGGCGGCAGTCCTACACATCACAGACAGGAAGAGGGAGGCCCAAAGGACAAGGTTGGCTTGGCGTTTGGCAGAGCCCGGTCCTGCTTTTCAGTCTTGCCAGCCAGACGCAGCACCTTTTGGCTCACCCCTTACCCCGGCCCTCTCCTGTCCATAGTCAGGGCACTGTAAACTGGGAAGCCCTTCTCCTCCCCTTACCCTCCCAGGCCTCAGCCCAGGCTGCCGCACAGCGTCACCCACCTTGGCAGATCAGGCTCAGTGGAGGGCACCTGGCTGGTGAACTTCTGCTGCAGTTGGAGAAAGACAACGGGGGTCCATGGCAGAGGATCTGTTTCTGGGCTGTGTTCCATAAAGGCACGTGGTGGAGGGCCGCGGCAGCGTCACATCCCAGCCGCTGGCACAGTGCAGAGGCCTCCTGGGGGATTCTCCAGTGGTCCTGGCTCCAGCTCCAACTGGAACTGCACACAGTGCTCCTCACGTTGCCCATCTGGACCTCCAGCATACCCTGACACTTGGAGTTGGAGCCACTTAGTGTCACCTGGAGACCTAGGGGGTCAAAGAGGTGGTGGGGGTGTCAGGGGATGGAGGAAGAGCTTTCCTCAGGGGCTTAGCTCTTGCTTCCCCTTCTGAGTTCCCCTCTTTTAGAACACCACAGAGGCTTCCTAGAAACTCAGGCAGGGTGCTCTGTTGGCCCTACGCTGTGGCTCAGAGTTCTGAGCTAGAGGGAACCTTGGAGCTGTGGACAAGATGTTCTCAGCACTTTCTGTCCAACACAATCCCCTCAATCTTGGAAATTCAGCTTCAATAGGTCTGAGGTATACCCTGATATGTGGTGTGTGTTTGTGTGCATGCGCCCTTGTGTGTGTGCGCGCGCAGCTTATGTCAGGGGTCAGAGGTGAGTTTTTAGTGTCATTCCTCAGGAGCTAGCTGTCCATCTTGTTTTTTGAGACATGGTCTCTCACTAGGAGTTGGACTTACCAATTCATCTAGGCCTGCTGGCCAGTAAGCCCTTGGAATTTGCCCATCTCTTCCTGCCTAGCACAGGGATTACAAGTGTCCACCATGCTCTGGTTTTTTGTTTTTGCTTTTTTGTTGTTTTTTTCTAATGTGGGCTCTGGGGATTGAACTCAGGTCCTTGTGCACAAGTACTTTCCTGGACTGAACCATCTTCCCAACTCTTTCTCCCAAGATCTTTCTGTTTTAGTATTTAAAATCAATTGTATTAGCTGGGTGTGGTGGTACATGTCCGTAATCCCAGCACTTGGCAGGTGGAGGCAGGAGAAATAGGAGTTCAAGGTCATCCTCAGCTACGTAGTGAGTTTGAGGACAGCCTGGGTTATAGGAGAGCCTGTCTCAACAAAGCAAAAC
Source organism: Peromyscus attwateri (assembly GCA_902168425.1). NCBI lineage: Eukaryota > Metazoa > Chordata > Mammalia > Rodentia > Cricetidae > Peromyscus > Peromyscus attwateri. Next base: position 12,563 of record CABHPP010137690.1, on the reverse strand, counting down.
ATCAAAAATCAATTGTATGGAGGCACAGTTTTCATGCAGTGAAATACACTCGGTTTAAGGGTTCTGTTCCGCAGGAGTTGACAGACATCTACAAGCACAGCTGCTCTGTGATCTAGATACAGAGTCTGTCCATCATCTAGACACTTCCTGCTTGCTCCTCGGCAGCCAGTTCATTTCCCTGGCTCCAGCCTGAGGCAAGGACTGCCCTGCTTTCTGCCATGAAAGATTAATCCTGACTGTTCTACAGGGCCACACAATTGAATCGAATCACAGAGCATCATTGCTATGGCCTTTTGCCCTCTACGGATATTTGAGGCTTATGTGTGTTCCTGTGTAGATCAGTAATTCATGTCTTTTTTTTTTTTTTTTTTTACTTTGGAATAATATTTCATTGTGTGAATTTTCCCCATTTCTTTTCTATGTATCATGTGGGTTGTTTTGCTAGCTGTGAATCAAACTGCTGATAAATTTACATGTGCAGGCCAGCATGTGGGCTTGTATTTCCATTTCTCTTGAGTAAATACCTTACAGTGAAATTCTTAGGTTATAGGCAGGCTTGCAGCTTTGTTATTTCATAGAGCTCCATGATGGGGAGAGAAATAGAGGCTATCTAGAGGTGCCTCTGGGGACCCATGGAAAGTGCTTCTAGGACTGCTTCTTGGGCATTAGAATCCACAGATACTTAAGTTCCTTATGTATGTAAAATGGTCTAGGACAAGGCAAGGTGGCACATGCCTGTCATCCCAGTGCCCAGGATGAAAGACAGGATCAGGGGTTCAAAGTCATTTTTGGTAAGTTTGAGGCCAATCTGGGCCATACAGCTCTCAAACAAACAAACAAACAAGCAAGCCAACCCCCCAAAAGGGTGATGGGGCTGGGCCTGGAGGTGTAGCTCAGCGGTGGAATGTGTGTTTGGTTTGGGGTTTTTGTTGTTGTTGTTGTTGTTGTTGTTGTTGTTGATAGAGTTTCTCTGTGTAGCTCTGGCTGTCCTGGAACTGGCTCTATAGACCAGGATGGCCTCAAACTCAGAGATCCACCTGCCTCTGCCTACCGAGTGTTAGGATCAAAGGTGAACATCACCACCCCCCAGCTGAGTATGTGTTTAACATACTCAAGGCCCTGCCTGAGTTGCATTCCCAATGCTATAACAACACACAAAATGGCAGAGTGTCTGCCTCTGACCTACACACGTCCTTTATATGCTGTCATCTCTAGATTGTTTAGAATCCTAACACAGTGTGAAACTATGTAAATGGTTGTAATTCTGTACTCTTTAGGGAACATTGACAAGAAAGGTATCTGTATGAGTCCAGGACAGATAGGCCTCACTCTGTGTGTGTGTGTGCGTGCGCGCGTGTGCGCACGCACACGCGTGCTAGAGAACAACTCTGGGCACTTTTCCTCAGGCCCTGTCCACATTTTTTGAGACAGGGTTTGGTTTCCCAGTGGCCAGGAGCTTAGCAGGGTAATCTGGCCAGTGAGTCTCAGGGGCATGTCTGCCTCTGCCTCCCTCCACAGTGCTGTGATTACATGGGCATGCCACCATGTCTGGATTTTTTTTTTTTTTTTTTTTTTTTCTAGGGACGGCACTCTGGTCCTCATGATTGCGAGGTAAGCATTTTACACACTGAACCGTCGCCCCAGATCCTGGCTTCATTTTTGATCTTCACTTGGTTGAAGCCACAGATTCTGTGTCCTCTGCCTCTCTCGGTCTCTGCCCCTGTCTCTCTGGGAGGATATGTAAGACAGGCGTGAACACAGTCATTCCTTGGGTGAAGGGAGGGAGGGCAGAGGAGCTGCAGATCTTGTCGTCGGGAGCCTTGAGCTGAGCAAATGTATTACTTATTATTTACTTGTTTATCCAGGAACACATCTAAAAATGAAAAGCATTCTCGAAGGCTTCCTTGGCTTAGAGCCATCGGCCAGGCTGACTTTTCCTGCCCATGGAGAGAGCAGGGCTGTGGCTAACTGAGGCCACCGGGCTAGCTGGGTGCAGAGGACTGGTCCCACATCTAACTATTGCAGATACTTCAGACAGCAAGTGACTTACTAGAGCCTGAATGCGGGGCATCATGCAAGGGCCCAAGTCCTGACCCAGGGCCTGCTAAGGCCCCTGAAGCGGCATGGTGGCTTTACAAGACCATCATTTCTCTCCAGATAAATTCAGTGTTATCCTGGTTCGTGTTGAGATGGGACTGTGGTACACGAATATGGAGACTGTCAATGTAAAAGATGTTTAGGGCTGGAATATAGTTCGTTGGTAGAGCACTTGCATAGCATGTACAAGGCCCCGGGGTTCACACCAAGCATGGAGAACTAAATCAACATGCGTCTTCACTGTGGAACTTCTCAGGGCCTTCACTAGGCCTGTGTCCACTGTCAGTGTCCAGCAGGAGATGCTGTGGGGCCCACCCTTTGCCTGATTGAGAAACGGTGGCTTCTAAGATTGAGGTGTAGACACTCGGCTCTTTGCAACCTAACACAACCTTTCCCACAGCCTATCTGCAAGTGTCCATGACCACGGAGGACCAGAGAGGAAGCAAGACTTTGTGAAGTACATTTGTGGGTGGGTATGTTTCCTGCCCACAGCATGGGGCGGGGGGCATGCTAGCTAGCTTTCACATGGTGCTTTATGGCCATGAAAGGTGCCACCTGTACGTGTGCTGGCATGCTGATGTCTCTGTGTTTCCAAGAGGTGGGGTTCACATTGATGGAGGAGGCAGTTTTTTAACAGGTAGGTCCTCATGTAGCGCACGAAGCTGCTGCCCTGCTGTCTCCCCGCCCCACTTCCCTTCCCACGCTCTTCCTTACCTGAGTCATCCCCTTGGGACTGTCCATGGCAGAAAGCAACTGTGGAAAGGAGAGAAGGAGGTCAGAATGTGAAGTTCCCCCTTTTCCCTCTGCTCCAAGGGGCAGCAGTGGTCCTGGCTGACTGTCCCCCCACCCCACCGTCAAGGAGATTCCAGGGCAGCAATTTTCATGCTGTAGCTTGGAACCCGAAGTGGATATGGAATCAATTTAGTGGGTTGCAGCCATCGATTTTCTCTCTTTCTAAAATTTATTTTCTCAATGGATACACAAGCAGAATTGATTTTTCTTTAGTGCACAGTTCTGTGAATGTTAACACATACCACATGCATGACCTCCATCACAATCAAGATACACGCCAGCTCCATCGCCCACAGGGACGCCTCACTCTGTCTGTCCCTTTATAGAATTGCAGGCATTGCTCTTCTTAAAAAGGAAATGGAACAGAATAAAGGATGACACCACGTGCCTGCATTGGGAGGGTGGGATTTGCTTTGGGGGACAACGATGCCGAAATGGCCCAGTCAGTAAAGCGTCTGTCTCGCAAGCACAAGGACTTTTGTTCAGTCCCAGAGCCCATGTATAAAAACCAGACATTGCTCATGTGCTTGTAATCCTAATCCTAATTCTGGGGAGCTAGCGACAGGCAGATCCCTGGGGACCATGGCTAGCCAGTTTGGCCTCAGGAAGATGTGCGGCAGGAACCTTTGCTCTTTCTCACCTGTCACCCCTGACCTCTCTCTCAGTCCTCTTTCTTTCTGGTTCTGGCTCCCCCGTGGGGACTGGAAAAGCCACCATGAGAGGGCCACTCACTCACTCACTTGGCAAAACCATGAGGGCTGAGGTGCTAAAAGTGGTGTCTATGGGGAAGGAGACATTTAGATCTGCCCTTGGCTGCTGTGTGACGCAGGGCTGATGTTTAGTCCTAGAAGGGCTCTGGGTCTGCGGGTCAGCTCTGTTGTTCCTGCCTGTGGGCACCGGAAGCAGGCTCTTCTATCTTAACCCTTTAAACCTCAGTTTCCCCATTCACAGTGTAGAGTGGGTTATGCTGAGAGATGGAGGGGACCCCTCTATGTGAAGAGCTTAGCCTACTGCCTCCCAAGTCCAGCTCAGTGCTCAGAAGTGGGGTTACTGCTGTGTGGGTGGGGCAGGTGTGGCCGCAGGCTTCTGCGGGAACTTTCCCAGTAGGAGGATTCAGAGGGCTTGCCTGGGAAGCATGGAGGGCAGACCGCAGAGCTCTCAATCCGTTGCACTCATAATGAATACCAGACACTTGGCTAGAGGTAGTCAGGGTCTAGGTTGTGGTTGCCTCTGGCTAGCTCTCAGCTACTCACTTGCCGAGTAGTGCCCAGTTTGGGGATTCAGAGACTACCATGATTGAGCTCCTGACCTTAAGCAGTCAGACTCAGAAACCCCTGGGGCAGGGACTGGTTTTGACGATCTCAGGCGCTATGGGTAGACACCACACAGACAGCTTTGGTCCTGCTCGGAGAATGTCCTTAGGGAAGACTGAACAATTGACACCAGCTGCCATTCTAAAAAGGAGAGCAGGGTAAAAGTGTTTGCTATGCAAGCCCGATGACCTGAGTTCCATCCCAGAACCCACACCAGAAAGTCTGATGTGCTGGCGCTCATCTGTAATCCCAGCACTCCCACGGCAGGAGCGGCAGAGACAGAACCGCTCAGAAGCTCCAGGTCCAGCTTGCCTGGAATTCACAGTGCAGCAGCAGAAATGAGAGACGTCGCCTCGATCAGGTGGAAGGAGAACTGATTCCCAAAAGCTGTCTTCTGACCTCTGTGGCACACACACCCATACCACCAATAATAATAATAAATTTAGAAAGGAAAGCGATCTGTTGAGAGACGGTAGCTGTGCATTCCAGGGTGTGGCCCGTTCTGTTGGACCCACACAAGAACCGTGTTTCCCCTTCCCTCTCCGTCACCATCGCTCTTACCATGACCACGATCATCATGCAGCTACCACTACCATCACCACCAGTGCTATCACCGTTATTCTCACTACCGCCACCTCCATCTGTCAGCATCACCGTTATCACTACTGCCACTGTCCTCACTGTCGGCATCTCCACCGCCATCACCATTGATATCACATTACCTCCACCACTGCTGCCGCCACCCCCACTTGCCCACGCCCACCATCACTACCACCCTCGTCTCTGCCACCATCATCATCACTACCGTCATCAGCATGTTCAGTTTTCACTCTTCTGGGGATTTTCAGCTGAAATTTCTCAATTCTCTCCACTGTGCCATGTGATAGATGTTATTGCTCTGGTCCCTGTTTGATAGCGGAAACTAAGAGGTGAATATCTTGCCCATACAGCTAGTGGCCAAGAAGCTGTGCTCTTCTCACTGGGCCAAGCTGTGTGCTGTGCTCTGTTTTACATCAATTCCTGCATGTTTCAAGCGGTCAAGGTAAAACAAATGTGTCACGGATAGACACAGCACTGAATCGGCTGTGTGATGTTGACAACTCGCTGAGACCCTCTGAGCTCAGTTCACTCCATCTATAAAGTGATGAAGTTCAGTTTCATGATCCTTCACTTGCCTCTTGGCCTAACGGTGCGTAACCTCCAACCTGTGTTTGTGTCTTAGTGTCTGGCAGAGCAAGACTCTCGGCATGCTGCTTCTTTGCCTGCCCAGGGATACTCAGGCTTTCTTTGTCCACAACCCATTGTCATTCATTTTGCTGCTTCTCACATACCCATAAACACCCTGCTAGGCCTGAGCCCTGCAGGCTGAGTTCAGCATCTCCCTGAACTCCTCTGGAGCCACACTTCACCCCTGCCCAGTCTCTTCTGAAACTCCTGTAGCCAACCCCAACCCAGGACTCTGCTTGGAGACCTGGAGGCTGCAGGGTCATAGGGTATGGAAGCATTACACCATCTCCTCCTCTACCACCCATACCTCTCCTCCAAGCTGCTGGGGCAGCATCTAAGGATTCCAAGGCCCTTTCCTACCCTGGCTAACATCCTTCAAGCTCCCACAGTGTCCTGACAAAAACCTTAACAAAAGAAGACCCTGCCCTAGCCCCAGTCTCTTGTCTCCACATTGATTGAACCCAATCATTTTGAGCCTGCCTAAGCTCAAAGGACTTAGAAAGGGTCAGAGGAATCCTTTAGAGCTGCTCTGAGACATCTCCCCCTTCCTCCTGCCCCGAGTACGCCTATGATGCTCACTGCGGTTCCTTGTGCTGCATCCCACAGGCTACATCTCACCCCCAGTGAGTTTTATTAGCTCCAGGCAATGCTTAATGGTTTTTCTTTTCTTTTTTTTCTTTTTTTGGGAGTGTGTGTATGCAACTTTCAAGATTTCTTTTATTTTGCTTTTAAAATAAATCTGAATGAAGCTTCAGATGGTTTTGAAAATCAGGGAACCTGGCTGTGGGCTGTGTTGGCATCACCAGGGTCTCAGCCAACAGTCTATACTTTTATCTTTTGATTTGCTAGAGCCGAGGGCCCCTGCTTTCTCCCTGTGTCTCCTGAGCCCTGGCTTTAGGCATGTGATAATGTCCTTAGCAAAACACACACATTCCCACACTGAATGGGATGCATCAGGATTATAAATAACCTCCTGTGACTTCAAGTTGCCATCGAGGTTTTTTTTTTTTTCTTTCTTTCTTTTTTTTTTTCAAGACAGGATTTCTCTGTGTAGTTTTTTTGGTGCCTGTCTTTTGGTGCCTCTGTAGACCAGGCTGGCCTCGAACTCACAGAGATCCGCCTGGCTCTGCCTCCCGAGTGCTGGGATTAAAGGTGTGCACCACTGCTGCCTGGCTTCAAGTTGCCATCTTTTACCAGACCTGTTTGCCAGGAATCTTAAGTATTGTCTGGATTTTGGGATCGCTGACAAATGTTCGTGGTCCTCTGCAATGGATCCCCTTACTGGCAGCCAGGCTGCCACTGTTCACAGGGGTAGGTAAGATACTCTGCAGGACAGAACCTGGTTCAGGGCACCTGGCGGCAAAGCCAAATTCAGTCCTCTTCCTCTGACCAGTTCAGAGTTCCTGCCTGTCATTTGCAGCCTGGACATACTGGTTTAGCATCTGATAGGCACCAGGGGTCAGAGGGAGGGGCTGGGACCTTGGCAATAACAATAGTAACTCATCTACTGTGGTAGGTCTCCTGCTAGCGATCCTCTCTCATGGAGACCTAGTTCTTGCCTAAAGCCTCAAATGAAGATGCTACTGTCTTGCTCCATAGAGAAAGAACACCTCCCCCCAATCACTTTCATGTAACTTAGAAATCAAATGACCTCTTTACCTCATAAACAGTGATCCCCTGACAGTTCACGGAGCTCCCCAAACCACAGCCATCAGTTTACACGAGAGGCTGCTAGCTTTGGGGAGGACAGTAGGTGTTCCTCCCTCATCTCGAATTGACTGACTTGGAAGATTCCAGAAACCTCACTATTCTTTTTTCTTTTTCTTTCTTTCTTTTTTTTTTTTTCCCTCTGAGACAGGATTTCTCTGGGTAGCCCTGGCTGTCCTGGAACTTAATTCGTCAGCAAGACTGGCCTTGAACTCAGAGATCTGCCTGCCTCTGCCTCCTCAGTGCTGGCATTAAAGGTGTGCTCCAGCATGACCAGCTAAAACTCCACTTTTCTGGAATAACAAAACAAAACAAACATTTATCAATAGGGTTGCCCCTAACGAGGCTGTCAAAGCTTTCTGGAAACAGAGGTCAGAGGTCTCGGTAGAGCACCCGACGAAGCCTTTGGATGAAGCTGGTGCCTTTTGCGATAACCAAACTGCACACACTACCCCATCCCTACCCTTCCAGGAGCAGCCTGGGAGATGGAGCATGCACAAGGGGCAGTGGGTTCGGATTGAGGCAATAATCTCACCATTGTGCTTGCCCCCGACAGCCTCCTCCTTTGTGTGTGTGTGTGTGTGTGTGTGTGTGTGTGTGTGTGTGTATGTGGGGGGGGGTGTCTTATGTAGCCCAGGTTAGCCTAGGCCTCATTATGTCTCAGAGGATGGTCTTGAAACTCCTTGATCCTCTCGCCTTCATCACTCACGTGCTGGGATTACAGGTGTGCCGACCTTCACGTGTTTCAAAGCTCGGTACTGCAGCCTGATCTTGCCATCACAGCCCTATACAAATTGGCTGCGTTTGCCTCCACATTCAGGTGGGAAAACTGAAGTTCAGAAGGGATGATGACTTGGCCAAAGTCACAAACTTAGGTGGAGGTAAGCAGCAGTGTGCCTCATACCCACCATCTGACACAGCGTGTGGGGTTCCTCTGGGTCCCCCATAGCCCAGGGGGACATGTGTATCGTGACCCAGTGCTGCCCCCAGACCTCCTCGAGAGTGTGAGAAGCACACAGCTCATATAAAATGGAGTACCTACATTTGGAAAACATCTGGATTCTGGAGTACGTCTGGCTAGATATCAGAATGAGGACTCATAGAGGAGAGACAGTTCTGTTCTGCCTGGTTCTCCCGTCCATAGGAGGAAGCTGAGTCCTCCAGGAGGCTCTGAAGACTCCCTCTCTCCTTCCGTCCATTGGACCAGCTGAGCCAAGGGCCCTCTGCTGGATTCCCCAGCCCCAGGCAGTGGCAGACTTGCTCACATCCCTTGCCTGTGTGTGAACATTTTCTCTTTTTGTAAGACCTAGCCTATGTAGGCACAGCATGTCCCCCATCCCCACCCAGCCCTCCCTTATCCTATTGCCAACCCATGAATGACCTTCTGGCACCCACAGACACACTATCGTTGTCTCAGACCCACCAGGGCAGAGAGCTTGTCCCTTTGTTCTCTGTGTATCCCCAGCACATAGTAGGTACTCAACCAGTGCTTGTTGTCTGGATGAATCTATGGAAACCACCGATATTATCTTTTGAAGCACAGCTACAGGCTTCTGAGATTCTGTTTCGTTTGGTTGTTTTTTGTTTTTTTTTTTTTTTTTTTTTTTTTTTTTGGTTTTTCGAGATAGGCTTTCTCTGTGTAGCTTTGCGCCTTTCCTGGAACTCACTCTGTAGCCCAGGCTGGCCTCGAACTTACAGAGATTTGCCTGCGTCTGCCTCCCAAGTGCTGGGATTAAAGGCATGCGCCACCACCGCCCGGCTTCGTTTGGTTGGTTTTTGAGACAGGTTACTCACTGTGTAACCCAGGCTGTCTTGGAACTTGTGATCTTTCTGTCTCAGCCTACCGAGGTCTAGGATTACCACCATGCCCAGGTTAGCCCATGTGTTATAGATGAGGAGACCAAGGACCAGAGACGTTCTTGTCACTCTGGGTAACTAAGAAGAGAGCGAATTAGAGATCCTTCCCTGCCCCGCATACCAACTGCACACACGTACATGCATACACATAAACACAGAGAATCGATGCTCCTAGCTGGCTGCCCTGACTGAATTCTTGTCTGGTCACTCTAGGAAACCGTCTGACCTCTCGGTGGAGCCATGTTGAGTGACCACAGGGCTAGTACCAGCCCCTGGCTTCCAGGATCAGTCAGGGTTCTGATCCTTTGTGCTTAGAGCCAAAGACAACCTCAGCTGTGTATCCTGGGATGGCAGCTCACAGCCTGCTCGTAGCTAGCACATACCCAGACCCTCAGGCCCATCTTTCCCCCATGGCCTTTACCCTGTGGGGCGCCCTCTACTCGGGCCCCTCTTCCCTCCTTTCTCTGCCTAGCTGGTTCTTCCTATCACTTGGGTCTCAGGGTGACAGAGGTAATGTCATCCTCTTCAAGAGGTCCTGTGCCTGCACAGCCAGGTCTCTATGCTGAGTGGGGGACCCTCTCATGTTCTTAGGCTTCCAGACATGTGAGAATTTCAGGTGCTGCTTCCAATACCTCCTTTGCCAGAACCCCTCTGTGAGCTGGGCAGGCCACAGGCCGAGACGGCTGCCTTGGCTCCTGCTGCGGTAAAGAGCTGAGTATCTAACAGATGCTCAAAACAAATTGGCAGATGAATGAATGGGTGATTGAATGAACAGCCTGTGCATGAAGAATGGGGGAGAAGATCTGGGGTGCGGTGAACACCTGGTAAGATCCCTCCTGACTCTGTCCTGCCTCGCTTTGCTTCTGAATGACTCGAATGTCTGCTGAGCACTATCTCCTCTACATGCAGGCTAGACCTACTGAGAGTTAACGTTCACAGGGTACTGTTAGTACTTCCTACTTACAGTAGATGAGACTGAGGCTTACCAAACCAGCCCAAGGTCCCTCAGCCAAAAGCGGCAGAGTGGAACTCAGATTGGTTTTTGGAGTCACTGTGCGGTCAGCCGGGCTGTGCAGTATCTGAGCTACGTCTCCAAGCCACTTCAGTGTTTGGGGCTCAGAAAAATTGTAAGAGAGGACAGTGTGGGAACCCCTGGTTGACATTCCGACACAGCCATGTTGTGTACGTCTTCATTCCTCAGGCCTTGGGGTGTCCCCAGCCCTGTACCTTGATCTCTGTGTATTTGCTGATGGAGGCTTCTCCTGTAGCCATGCCCTGACATGTGGGAATGGCTTTGGGGACCTATTACCCCTATGGAGGCAGTGGGGCTGTGTGAGGGCAGCAGTGTTGGGCCAGGCTCCCCATGCTGCTCACTATCTGCTCCACCTTGGGCTTGCCACTCCTGGGTCTCAGTTTTCCCTCACTGAAAATGGGGTGATATGCCCACATACTTTCTGTACTATACTATTCAGGGGCTCACGGGGGGGAAAAAAAAAAAAAGGCTTTAAAAGGATTTCATAAAAGTCAGGCCTGGTGGTACAGGCCTGTAATTCTAGCTACCGGGGAGACTAGAGCAGGGGAATTGTAAGTTCAAGGCTCTCCTGGAGTATGGAGTGAGTTCAAGGCCAGCTGGTCATTGTATGGAGAACCTACCTTAAAAAGCTTAGGGCTAGCTGAGCGGTGGTGGCCCACGCCTTTAATCCCAGCACTTGGGAGGCAGACGCAGGCGGATCTCTGTGAGTTTGAGGCTAGCCTGGGCTACATACAGAGCGAGTTCCAGGACAAGCTCCAAAGCTACACAGAGAAACCCTGTCTTGAAAAACAAACAATCAAACAAACAAACAAACAAACAAAAAACCCGCTGAGGGCCAGCAAGATGGCTAAGTGGGAAAAGGTGCTCTCTGGCAAGACTAATGAGCCGAATTCTGTCTTAGGGACTCACATGGCAGAAGGAGAGAACTGATTTGTAAGTTGTCCTCTGACCCAGCGGCACGAGTGCACAGACACACAGACACACACACAGACACACACAGACACACACAGATCAATGTCTAAAAACGTATTTTTAAAGTAAAAACTGTCAGGATCTTGCTCAGTGATAGCTTGCCTAGCATGTGATGTGATGTGGTCCTATCCTAGGACCACAAAAATAAAAATAAAATTGTGAGTCGTCTCCCCCCAACCTCCCCCCTCCGACTCCGGCACCATGGAATTACTTCCTACCAACAAACTCAAACAACACACAGGGACCATGTGCTCTCGGCCTTCAGATGATGCCCCTACAGGGGGCGGGGTGAAGGTTTGCCTTCATCTTTTCTGGACTCTGGGTTCCGTGGGGCTGGGGTACCTGTCAGTCTTTTCTCTCTTCTCTCTCTCTCTGTCTCTTTCTCTGTCTCTGTCTGTCTCTGTCTCTCTCTCTCTGTCTCTCTCTCTGTCTCTGTCTCTGTCTCTCTCTCTCTCTCTCTCTCTCTCTCACACACACACACACACACACACACACACACATGCTCCCATCCAAACTCACACATTCCCACACTCACTCACTCACTAGCGGCTGTAGGTGCAGATTGGGTACCTGCAGCCTCAGCCCCTTCTCTGCAAAGCAGGACGCCATCTCTTCCTCCCCACCACACCTAGCGCCCCGCAGCCCTTTCCCCGCCACACCTCTTGAGTAGTCAGAGACATCAGCTTATATTCCTGCTCCGACATGTCGACATGCTGTGTATGGGAAGGTCTCGTGATCAAACTTGGAGCCCAGGGCTTGGGCCTCCAGGCATAACTCCCATAGCATACCTCTGTCTAGTCAAGCTCACCTCCCCTTTCCTGATGCCACTGATGGTTCACCATCAGGGCCTCAGGTCTCGATCAAGATTCAGGAGTGGAAGACTCCTTTAGGACTGGCCCAGGGCTGCTGTTTGAGCTTGGCATCTACTCTTCCGCATCCTTATGAAGGGACCATTTTGCCTCAGCTTACTCTGCCTGAGCATCCTCAATATCAACTTTCTATTTCTGGGCGGCACACTGCCCGGGGTGGCTGCACAGGTTGGGAACTAAATGCCCTGACTTCTAGCCCAAGGCTGAGGAGGACAGTAAGTCTCTACAATACAGAGAGAATCAAGCTGGACCATGTTGGGGAAGAACGGGCAAGCAGAACTCAGCTGAGGCTGGGGAGTTGACCTAGGCTCTGTGACCCTAAACCTCCCTGATATTGTACATGTGCCCAGAATCAGCCCTGGGAAGAATTGAGATCGCTCCCTGTACCCCAGTGTGCCCAGGTATCGTGTCTGGCAGTACCTGGCAGAGACTCACCCAGTGTTCCCAGCAGGTACGCGGTAGCCAGCAGCGCTTGATGGGCGTCCATGGATGTGGCCTTCTGCTGCTTTGGCCTCAGTGAGCTCGGCAGTCAGCCCGTAAAGGTGCTCAGTGTCTCACTCTCTGGGAGGGAGGGGGCACAAGCAGAGGTGGAACGGAGAGGCAGGCAGTATGGGTCTACGTCACTACCATCTTGTTTGAAGTTGAACTGTCAACTTCCTTCTGGTGAAACCACCTGCCCCAATTTGAATGGAGGCC